>CM053031.1:296372108-296401034 GCA_028564925.1 Lithobates sylvaticus | reverse complement strand
TCAATGTGCCTAACTATTCACCCCCTAAAGTCAATCATTTTCACAGCCACCTTTTGTGGCTATCACAGCTCCAGTCCACTTTGGATAAGTCTCTATGAGTCTTGCCACATCTTACCACTGGGATTTTTGCCCATTCCTTCTTTGAAAACTACTCCAGCTCCTTCAAGTTGGATGGTTTGCGCTTGTGAACAGCAATCTTTAAGTCTGACCACAGATTTTCTATTGGATTGGGGTCTGGGCTTTGACTAGGCCATTCCAACACATTTACATGTTTCCCCTTAAACCACTCAAGTGCTGCTTTAGCAGTGTGTTTGGGGTCATTGTCCTGCTGGAAGGTGAACCTCCATCCTAGCCTCAAAACACACACAGAGTGGTACAGGTTTTGTTTAAGAATATCCCTGCATTTAACATCAGCCATCTTTCCCTCAACTTTGACCAGTTTCCCAGTCGCGACTGCTGAAAAACATCCCCACAGCATGATGCTGCCGCCACCATGTTTCACTGTTCTTTGGGTGATGTGTTGGGTTTTCGCCAGTCATAACGTTTTCTTTAATGGGCAAAAAGTAAAATTTTAGTCTCATCAGACCAGAGCACCTTCTTCCATACATTTTGGGAGTCTCCCACATGCCTTTTCGCAAACTCAAAATGTGCCATTTTGTTTTTTGCTGAAAGTAATGTCTTTCTTCTGGCCACTCTGCCATAAAGCCCAACTCTGTGGAGCGTACGGCTTATTGTTGTCCTGTGTACATATACTCCAGTCTCTGCTGTGGAACGCTGCAGCTCCTCCAGGGTTACCTTAGGTCTCTGTGCTGCCTCTCTGATTAATGCCCTCCTTGTCCGGTCTGTGAGTTTTGGTGTCTGGCCATCTCTTGGCAGGTTTGCTGTTGTGCCATGTTCTTTCCATTTGGTTATGATAGATTTGATGGTGGTCCTAGTGTTCATCAAAGATTTGGATATTTTTTATAACCTAACCCTGACTTGTACTTCTCAACAAAATTGTCCCTTACTTGTTTGGAGAGTTCCTTGGTCTTCATGGCAGTGTTTGGTTAGTGGTGCCTCTTGCTTAGGTGTTGCAGCCTCTGGGGCCTTTCAAAAAGGTGTGTATATGTAATGACAGATCATGTGACACTTAGATTGCACACAGGTGGCCATCATTTCACTAATTATGTGACTTCTGAAGGTAATTGGTTGCACCAGAGCTTTTAAAGGGGTTCATAACAAAGGGGGTAAATACATACGCGCATGCCAATTATCAGTTTTTTATTTCTGAAAAGTAATTTTATGTTTATATTTTTCAAATTTTGCTCAACCTACTTAGACTATTGTGTTCTGATCCATCACATATAATTCAGATTAAAAAAACATTTAAACAAAGGCTGTAATGTAACAAAATAGGTAAAAAGCCAATACTTTTGCAAGGCACTGTAGACCAGTTTTATCTAGGAGAGCCTCTGTGCCACAGTAGAATACATAGCCACCCATGGATTCTGTAGTGGACATGGCATCTTAACTTCCCTGGCAGTATTCCAGAGTCTGGCTCGGGGTGGAATTTCAGTACCATAAGCGGTAACCCCGAGCCAGACTCGGGATCGCATTGCAGGATACAGGGGAAGTTACTTACCTTGTCCCCTGGATCCTGCAATGTCTCCCCGCTGTGTGTGCGAGCTCCTCGGCTCAATTCACACAGTGCCGAGTGCCGCTGAGCTACGTTCCCTGCGACGTTACGACGCACGGGAGCAGAGATCGGCGCCAAATTAAAAAAAGTAAAAACACACAATACACATACAGTGCTGTAATCTTACAGATTACAGTACTGTATAAAACAATTATACATTCCCTTTTGTCTCTTGTGGTCTGTCCAGTGCCCTGCATGTAGTTTTATATTATAAATACGTTTTTTTTCTGCCTGAAATTTGGAATTTGGAGAGTGTCCATAGCAACCAAAAAGTGTCCCTTTATGTCAAAAGTGGTTTTAGACCAGCTAGAAAACAGCGATAATAAATTAGAATCACAATTCGTCATCAAACACTAAATCTAATGACAGCGAATATTCTGCAACTGAGCAAATGTCAGTGTTTTTGATTTGATTACATTATTGAATAATTTTTATAGTTTTTATTATATTATAATTTATGATTTTGTGTTTCAAACTTTATCATACCCGGGATGTCTACTAGACTCTGGTTTGGACAGATTTAAGTGAGTTATTCCTAAGAATTGCATGCCTACAATATAAAATTTCCATCCAAAATAATTGTACTGCTTTTGGTACAAAATTCCTGACATAATGATACCGCCAGGGAGGTTAAAGAGTCAGATGACTTATTAGTGTCAATGGATATTGTAACATCTTTACAGAATTATTTTGTGATCAATGTATCAGGGGAGGTTTTGGAAGGCTCTGTCTTGGAATGCCATAAGGCAGTTATTCCAAGTGAATAATTATCTCAGAGCAC
This sequence comes from Lithobates sylvaticus, assembly GCA_028564925.1. Lineage (NCBI taxonomy): Eukaryota > Metazoa > Chordata > Amphibia > Anura > Ranidae > Lithobates > Lithobates sylvaticus. Next base: position 296,398,578 of record CM053031.1, on the reverse strand, counting down.
TCTCCTTAAACATGCCTGTCTAAAGTGCAGAATCTATAAATCAGAAGACGGAAATGTGGCAGGAAAAAACTGGCCATCCTGAGACTGAGGTCTCCCTGAAATCCTTGCAAACTGTTCTAGCCACCCTTTGTAACTTACATATTTGCAAGCGGTTGTGTTTTTTTCTTTCACAAGTTCTCTGAGCAGGATAATAAATACACTCAGATGTTAGCCTAGATATAGAATGCTTAGTGGGCCACTTTACAACATACCTTCAATAATCGCCTCTGGTTTTGGGAATATAACTTCCAGGTCTATATTTTACTGTCTGAGTGTTAGGCACCTGTAAAGTTAAGTCCAGAGTGGAGCTTTGGCTGGGGGTTGAGGCGTTTAGCGTAGTCAAGCAGGCAGGGTCAGCAACAAATCTTAGAAGCAAGGTACAATGTCAGAATCCAGAAGCATGGTCAAAAGCAGGCAGGCTCATACACAGGCTGGCAGAGTAATATAAAATTGTCAGGCAAAGAGAGCAATCCAGGAAACAGGCAGAGGTCAAAGTCCAGGAGTTCAGTAGATTATTATACAAAATTTATATAGTGCCAATAGTTTATGCAGCGCTTTACAATGTATAGGGGGGACAACACAATTACGGTACACTTCAATACAAAAGGTACAGGAGGGCCCGGCTCATAGAGCTTACATTCTAAAGGGAGGGGGTGGTGGTACAAAAGGTAATAGCTGCAGAGAATGATTTGATGGAGGTGGCTCAGGGACAGTTGCTTCCCTGAATAAATTCATTTCAGGGATCTCCTAAAGGTGGAAATGGTATGGGCTGATCGGACATATTGGGACAGGGAGTTCCAGAGGATGGGATAGGCTCTGGAGAAGTCCTGAAGGCGAGCATGGAAGGAGGTAACAAGGGAGGTAGAGAGCAGGAGGTCCTGGGAGGAGCGGAGGGGACGATTTGGGCAATATCTGCAGATGAGGTTGGTGATGTAGATGGGGGCGATGTTGTGAATGGCCTTGTATGTTATGGTTAGCATTTTGAATTTTACACGGTGGGGTAGGGGAAAGATCATTAGATCAGCATTATATAAGACACCCAGGGAAACAAATCCAGCATAGTCCACAGGAAGCCCTCCAATTTAAGCTGATCTTATTGTGGATTGGTTGCAACTGGAAAACAGGTGGGGCTAGACAGTATTAGGAGCAGAGGTACTATGCAAGGTGTATACTGCAAGACTTGGATTTCCCAGTGGCAGAGTGAACAGAGCCACAGCCCAAAGACAGAAGCACCCTAGTTCAATCCTAGTCACATGATGCTGAGAAACTCCCTCTACGCCACACACATGGCTGGCAGCTTGTACAGATCAATAAGATAATTTTACAGTAGTTGAGTAACCTGGATGCACCATCTTCCTTCTTGACCTGAGGCTGGTCCAGAGTTTTTACTTTGTCCCACCCTACCCTTCATCTGGAACTGAAGGGAATGCAGTCCCATGTGGGTGTTTATCCTATAGGCCTGTTATTGCATACAGGAGGCTCTCCCCACCGTACCTGTCTCACCCTGACTGTGGTAGTGCAGACCCTCTATGGTCAATCTTGCAATTGCTCTTTATTTCATTCAGGTGTTTCCACACCTCAAAAGGCTGTGTAAATGCTTTTTTGCCTGACAATGTTTTCTTATGCAACAGAGAGGACACTCAAATGTTTGGTTATGTTCTTAAAGTGATTGTAAAGGCAGAAGGTTTTTTATCTTAATGCATTCTATTATTCTGAATGAATACACAGAGCTGCAGCTGTGCTTGGGTGCCCCCACAGCAAGCTGCTTGCTGTGGGAGCGCTTAACAGGAGGGAAGGGCCAGGAGCTCCAGCCAGGGTCCCGAGAAGAGAAGAATCTGGGCTGCCTTGTGCAAAACCACGGCACAGAGCAGGTAAGTATAACATGTTTGTTATTTTAATTGAAAGGTGTGAAGGTTTGCTTGATATTGTACTTTCTCCATTTTACCACCCTAAATAAAGATTATATAAAAAATTTGAGTACCCAACCGTACCCCCTCCCCACCTCTTTACCCCTCCCCAAAACACACTCCCCCAAAACCCCTACACCTACCTTACCTATAACCATATTCCCCACAAACCCCCCACGCTCTCCCACACACAACCCATGGAACCAACCAAGGCTGCCAGCAGGACTGTCAGCCCTGATCCACTTACAAAACACAAGTAACTTACACTACCTGACACATACTACACCGAAAGCATACCCAACATATCATTCTACAGAAACACTAAGCCCCCGTACACACGGACAAACATTCCGTTGTCGGAAAATCTGATCATTCCCGATGAGGTGACGTACAAAACGGTCATCTTCAAATTTCTGCGTGGCACTTTGTGCGTCGGAATTCTCTACACATGATCGGAAAAAGTCTGATTGGATTTTGTTGTCGCTAAATTTTAGATCCTCTCAAATTTTCGACTGAAAAAGTCCACTAGAGCCCACACATGATCGGATTTTCCGACAACATAATCCAATCAGACTTTTTCCATGGAGGGAATGGGAGGGGGCGGGACGAGCGCCATCAGATTACATACAGCGAGAATCTCCTGTTTACTTAGCGGCCTCTGTAATAGGAAGTCCCATCTCCTGGGCTGGCATTGGACCAGTGTTCTGTCTATCATAGAAGCCGGTCCAGGAGTCAGGACTTTGTATTAAAGAGGCTGCCAATTAAACAAGAGATTCTCACTGTATGTAATTTGACGGCACACGTCCCATCCCCCCCTCCCTGTCCCCTCCGAGGCAGCAGTAATCTGAGTTGAGGCTACAGATGAGCATTGATCAAGCTGCATTGATGGCAATGGTGAGGCTGCATATGGCCATTGATCAGGCTGAATTGATGCCAATGGTGAGGCTACAGATGAGCATTGATCAAGCTGCATTGATGGGCAATTGTGAGGCTGCAGATGGACATTGACCAGGCTGCAAATGAGCAATGGTGAGGCTGCAGATGGGCAATGGTGAGGCTGCATTGACTTTGCTTCAAAGTGCTTTATTTAAAATTATTTTTTTTTCCTGAAACTTTCCTCTTAAAATGAAGGTGCGTGTTATACGCCTGGGCGTGTTATATGCCCATAAATACGGTAAGTGATGAGTTATCTTCAGTCTAAATCTGAGTAGAAGGCTAACAACTACATGCCCATGCCACCAAAAACCACTCCAGTGAAAATAAGTCTCTAAAGAAACTGAAACCTCTGGAGGGGGTGAGATGCCTGAGTCCCCCTTTTCTACAGTGTTCTGTAGTGACATGGGGTGGGGGGTGGGGTGGGGTGAGAGGAATCTCTGAGTATAGTGCAACCTCAAAGACATTAAGACAAAAATTACAGAACAATTTATTTATCCACCCAAAAAAAGTTTGGTGTAGAGTTGAGATTTTCATGGTTCTTTATTGTGTGTTTTGTGAGTGGAAAGTGGGACACTAATTATGGTGAAGCTTCTTTGGTCCTGCAAACAAACTCTTGGGAAAAAAAGCAAACTTTAGTAGAAGGAATGATGTGGTATTGACTAGTTACATTTTTATTTTGATAAAAAAAAAATGCTGCTGGAAACAATGTAATGTTCTCTTTATTCTCCTGACAAATAAAACCAAAAGAACCCATCCATAGCTCAATGCAAATCCAAAAAGAAGAAAAGCGGAGGGTGCGCAGCAATGATATCACTTGTTAACACCAGCTTTATTGAACTATGCAGTGCATTCCACATCTACGGTACTTGCCAGCCCCTGTAACTCTACTACTCTACTCAACTACTTTGCCTGTGAAGGTGAAACGTATTAAAGTGGTTGTAAACCCTTACAAACCACTTTGACCTACAGGTAAGCCTAGATTAAGGCTTACCTGTAGGTCCAAGAAATATCTCCTAAATCTACACGGTTTAGGAGATATTTGCCAAAAGACAGGCACCGCTGTCTGCAGCGCATGCGCCGTAAACAGCGGCGCGCAGGCGCACTGAGCGCACCGCTGTTAACGGCGGCTCCCGTGCGCATGCGCGGAAGTGACATCATCTCAGCTCCGTCGAATGACAGCGCCGGAGCAGCGAGACCCACCAAGAAGATGGAGGCTCCGTACACAAGGGTACAGCTGGCTCCTGTGTCAGGTAAGTGACACATAATGGGCTACTGTGCGATGCGATGCACAGTAGTCCATTATGCTTTACCTTTGCAGGGAAACAAAGAGGAAGTAAACCCATCAGGGTTTACTTCCTCTTTAATGAGGGAAGGTCTCTGGGTGGGAACTTTCTGCATGTACTGCATGGTTTAACGAAGCTCGGTGTAACACGTGATCTCAATGGTGTTGCACCCTCTGCTGAACACCATCCATAGTTGTGGTGGTATCAAAACCAATTCCAGTCCGGGCCTTTTTTTTGGCACTTCTTGTGTACATGTAACAATCTGTATTTTTTGCTAGAATCTCACTTAGAACCCCCAAACATGATATATATTTTTTTTAAAGCAGAGGCCCTAGAGAATTAATTGGTGGGTTTTGTAATTTTTATGTCACACTGTATCTGCGCAGTGGTTTTCCAAATGCAATTTTTGGGAAAAAATACACTTTAATAAATTCTAATGCAAAAAAAACACAATACGTAACTCAATGTTTTTTAGAAAATATAAAATATTATGTTATGGCAAGTAAAAAGATACCAAACATGTCCCTCTTTAAAATTGCACATGCCCATGCAATGGCAAAAAACTATGTCAATTTTACTATCCATAGGCAACACTTTAAAAACCTTTACAGGTTACCACCTTAGATTAACAGAGAAGGTCTAGTCCTGGAATTGCTGCCCCTGATCTGATTTTTGTGGTGGTACCTCACATGTGTGGGACAATCGCTGTTTGCATGCATGTGGGACCGACACGCGCATTCGCATTTACTGCGAACACGGGGTGGATGGGGCACTTTAAATTTTGTTTTAATTATTCATTTAGTTCATGCTTATTTTATTTATTTTTAGACTATTGCTTATCTTTTTTTATCACTTTCACCACTTCAGCCCCGAAAGGTTTTACTTAATGACCAGGCCCTTTTTTGAGATACAGCACTGCGTTGCTTTAACTGACAAGTGCAACGCTGTACCCAAATAAAATTGATGACCTTTTTTTAACACAAATAGAGCTTTCTTTTGGTGGTATTTGATCACCTCTGCATTTTTATTTTTTTGGCGCTATAAACAAAAAAGAGCAACAATTTTGAAAAAAAAGCAATATTTTTTACATTCTGCTATAAAACATCCAATAAAAAAAATGTAAAAAAAATCAAATCTCTTCATCAGCTTAGGGCAATATGTATTCTGTAGACATGTGCACAACAAAAAAATGTGTTTATTTTCATTTTGTTCTTTTCGTTTCCGAAAAAAATTCGTTTATTTTCGTTTCGTTTTTTTTTTCGTTTCCGTTAATTCGTAACGATTCGTACATTCGTAAGTCGTCGGTGTTCGTATTCGTAACGATTCATGCATTCGTAAGAGTTATTTTTTGTTGATTCGTTTTTTTTTCGTTAGTTTAATTTTTGTTTATTTGTTTATTCGAAATTCGGACGCATTCGTATTTATTCGTACATTCGGAACATTCGTGGATTCGTAATCGGAGCATAATTCCTAATTTTATGTAATGTGTATGCTATTATTACATTTTAATAATTTTAGAATCGAAAAAAAAAAGTTACGAATCGAAAAAAAAAGTTACGAATGTACAAATTTTTTCGTTCAATCTATGCAAAGCACGTTAAGCAGCACCATTGTAAGGGACATGGAAAATTACCAATTCAAAAAAAAAAAAAAATGTACAAATTTTTTCATTCATTTTCGTTGTTCCGGATTTTCTTCATTCGTACATTCGTTGTTTCTAATTCGTTTTTTTCGGATTTTCGTTGTTTTTCGGATTCGTTCGATCCGAACGATTTGTTAATCGGATTCGTACGATTCGAACGATTCGTTATTCGGATTCATTCGATTCGAACGATTCGTTCATTCTTACAAAAACGAACGAACGAAAAAAAAAAAAAAAAAAACAAAAACGAAAAAATACAAAATGAATTGCACATGTCTAGTATTCTGCTACATATTTTTGGTAAAAAAAAATCCCCAATAAGCGTATATTTTTTTTAAATTCAATACGTTTTTATTGATTTTCAAGTTTTTAACAGGGTGTATAACGAAGCAAACAAGAAAAAAAATTTTACCATTTTTTATCAAACATTTTACAATGCATTTCATTTATTGCTATGAGGCGCTCAAAGGTGTAGTTTTTATTAACAGCTTGTACCACATCCGAGAGGTTAGTAAAGGTAGTGTCTTTCCAATGACGGAGTAGTAAGTTCCTAGTTTCTAGAAGAATGTGGGTAACCACTAATCTAAAGTGTGATGGAAATTTTTCTATCCCAAAATGTAGGATTCCCAGTGCTGGGTTGGGAGGTGTGAGGATACCAGTGAGTGAGGAAATAAGTTGGAATGCCATAGACTTTTTATGCCCGGACAGTGCCAAAACATATGTAGTAAGTGTCCTGCGCTGCCGCAGTTTCTCCAACAGTGGGGTGAGCGATCTGGGAAGAATTTTGGCTAGTCTGTAAGGTGTGTAGTATCATCTATTAGTAATTTTGATTGTTAAGACCCAGTGTTTGGTGCAGTGGGATGCTTTATGGATTTCCGTAAAAGCAGATTGCCATTGTGCGACCGTGTGTGTGGTGCCCAATTCTGTTTCCCATTTGTGGATTGAAGTGTTTTTTCTAAGAGCTAATTTGTCCCCAATAAGCGTATATTGATTGGTTTGCGCAAAAGGTATTGTGTCTACAAACTATGGGATAGATTTATAGCATTTTTATTGAAAAAATAATTTTTTTACTAGTAATGGCGGCAATCAGCAACAAATTGGACACTACGTGACGCTTTTTGGAGACCAAAATCAGTAATAGTGCTAAAAAAAAAAACATATGGCCACTGTATAAATGACACTGGCAGGGAAGGTGTTAACACCAGTGGCGATCAAAGGGTTAAGTGTGCTCCTAGGGAGTGCTTTCTAACTATGTGGGGGATGGACTGACTGCAGGAAGAGAGACATCTGTGTTTCCGATTAGCAAGCACACAAGATCTCTCTCATCTCGTCTGAGAGAATGACGGTATGCCTTGTTTACATAGGTAGACGGCCGTTCTGCCTCTCCAACGAACGATCCGCACGGGGATGCAGGGAAAACACCTGGGCATCCCTGTGAATTTAAACACAGCCCCCCACCAGCATGCATGGGCATACACATTCATTCACCCCATGTGAATGAGGCTTTAGTAGCAATTTAGCAGGAATTTTCCAAGTTATGTTGTGTTTGTGTGCACTTATAATGATTAGTAAAAATAGCCATTTGATCAACTTTGTGCAACTATTGCGGGGTCTAATAAATTTGTAGCACTTTTTTTTTTTATTTTACAGGTCATGTTCTTTCGGAAAATGAATGGTTTGTAGGGGGGGGGGGGTGTCAGTTACAAATTTTCAAAGCTGTAAGTGAATATATGATAACCCCCCAGATTTGTATAGTCAATTGTGTTTATTTACAGTTTTGCACACCTTCAGTGCACACCTTCACCTTTTCACAATTTCATAAAAAAGCGCAATCTACAAATATTAGACAGTTTTAGCCTTTATAATATTTAGTAAGAACTTTTTGCCTTGCTTGTGTCCATGAATAAAGATTTTTGTGTATTTTTTGTGAAAATATTGTTTTGATAAACATTTGTGCAAATATCACGGTGCCTAAAAAAAACCCAGCAGAACCTTGTTTTCATTCTGCTGGTCCTATGCTTTCAAAAAATATATGGTTTGGGGGCTATTTAGCAATATAGCAGGAATTCTTTAACCACCTGATTACTGAGCACTTAAACCCCCCTCGTGACCAGACCAATTTTCAGCTTTCGGCGCTGATGCACTTGGAATGACAATTGCGCGGTCATACAACGCTGTACCCAAATGAAATTTTTACCATTTTTTTCCCACAAATAGGGCTTTCTTTTGGTGGTATTTAATCACAGCTGGGGTTTTTATTTTTTGCTAAACAAACAAAAAAAGATGGAAAATTAAAAATAAAAATAAAATCATGTTTAATAGTTTGTTATAAAATTTTGCAAACAGGTAATTTTTCTGCTTCATTGATATGCGCTGATGAGGCGGCACTGGTGGGCACTGATAGGCTGCACTGGTGGGCACTGATAGGCTGCACTGGTGGGCATTGATAGGCTGCACTGGTGGGGACAGATAAGTCGGTACTGATGGGCACAGCAAAGATGGCACTGATGGGCACGGATGGGTGGCACGGATGGGCACTGATAGATGGCACTGATAGATGGCACTGATGGGCACTGATAGATGGCACTGATAGGTGGCACTGATAGATGGCACTGATAGGTGGCACTGATGGGCACTGATAGGTGGCACTGATGGGCACTGATGAGCACTGGTAGGGGACACTGATGAGCACTGGTAGGTGACACCGATGAGCACTAGTAGGTGACACTGATGTGCAGCACTGGCACTGTGGGCACTGACAGATGGCACTGTGGGCACTGACAGATGGCACTGTGGGCACTGACAGGTGGAGCTAGTGGGCACTGGTAGGCGGCACTATTATTATCCAAAGGTGGGCACCATGGACCCTGTGCATATTGCAGTGAGAGGGACTGATGTGGGAAAATATGGGAGCTCTGTGTGATGCCACTAACACACTAGAAGTCCTATGGGTGCTTCTGGGAAGAAAATATGGGAGCTCTGTTTGCTGCCACTAACACACTAGAAGTCCTATGGGTGCTTTTGGGGTGCAATGCTGTGCTAACAGCACTGCGGTTGGTACTACTGAAATACTGTACTAACAGTAAAACACGCACCAGACTAATCCCCAGCAGCAGCTAATAACACACTAACCAGCAGCAATGGACGATCAATGACAGGTAGCAATGGTTTAGCAAATAAATAGCCAATGGTTTAGCAAAGAAGAGCAAATCTTTCTGTAGCAATGAATCAAGCAAAGACACAGAATCAGCCTGATCTCTCCTAAAGCCGGAACTCATGTGACCGGCACCGACGGCGTGGCGGCCTTTTAAATGGTGGGGCGTGTACTAAAGCCCCTGAGCTTTAATTGGCTACAGGCGTCCTGCCTGTAGTCAATTATTGCTCTCCGAGTTTCCGGCGCTGTGATTGGCCAAGCATGCGGGGTCACAGTGCATGCTTGGCCAATCATCAGCCAGCAATGCACTGCTCCGGCTGCAATGCATTGCAGGGCCGCTCGCATCACACGAATGTGATGCGAACGCCCCAAATAGTTCTGGGCTCGCCGAGCCAGCGAACGCCCGGTGCTCGATGCGAACGTGGGTTCGCATCGAGCACCGGGCCCATCCCTACTGCTGAGGTGTTATGGAACCCCAGGTTGCTTTGATAGCGGCCTTCAACTCGTCTGTATTGTTGGTTCTGGTGTCTCTCAAATTTAATGGCCAATCAAGCACAGTGATACCATGATCATTAAACCAGGTATTGGTACTTTTGGCAGTGTGGGGAGGTGCCAAGTCCTGCTGGAAAATGAAATAAGCATCTCCATAAAGCTGATTAGCAGAGGGAAGCATCAGGTACTCTAGAATTTCCTGGTAGAGGGCTGCGCTGACTTTGGATTTGATAAAACACAGCGAACCAACACCAGCAGATGACATGGCTCCCCAAAGCATCACTGACCGTCTTAGCATTTTCTCTAAGAATGTCGCTTGTATGGGATTATCCAGGAACCCAAATTTTACACGTACTGCATGGCGGATTTGATAATAATAAAATAAGCAGTTGAAGGGCAAAATAAAGTCCACCTGTAATTGTTGAAAGGGCTTAAAGCCTTGCAGCGAAAAGATGGCACAGGTATTTAGTAGCATGGAAGACCACCGTTGGGGGTTAGGTAGAGAATATAGCTCATTTAGGGTGGGATTAAACCACAAATGGTTATTGGGAGATGTTCACCAGGATGCCTTAGCGATACGGGTCACAAATGTGCAAAACAAGGAAAGGGAGGTGTTTGAGTGTCCTCTCATCCAGGTACTATGATGTTAAAATGTCTATGGATAATATTATGTAGGGTTTCTAATGAGGAGGTTATTGCTGCTTCAGTGGTGGTTCAGGCATTAGCTGAGGTGGGATGCAGCCAATCGCGAATATGCACCAGTTGAGATGCCAAATAGTACAAATAAAAGTTATTGAAGGCAAGTCCCGCTAAATAGGTCGGAAATCTCAGGACCTCAAACGCTATTCTAGGGGGGTGATGTTGCCAAAAAAATGCCATGCAAATGGTATCAATTTGTTTGAAGATTGATTTGGGTATTTTACAAGGGGAATTGGCCAGGATATACAACAGTTTAGGAAGATAAATAATTTTGAGAATATTGACCCTGCACATTAGGTCCAATGGTAGGTCCATCTATTGCCTGATTTGAAGCTGCAACTTGGATATAAAAAGACACACATAATTAACAATATATGTAAATAAAGCTAGTTGAAACCTGATACCCAAGTACCTAAAAAGAGTTACAACTTGCAATCTGGACTCTGGGTGAATCATAGACGTAGCCGTCTGGTCCAAGGGGAATAAGCTAGATTTGTCCCAGTTCACCTGAAAGCCAGAGTAATAACCAAATGCAATAATTTCTTGCAGTAGAGAGTATAAGGAGTCATGGGGATCTGTTAAATAAACCAAGGTATCATCAGCATATGGAGAAATATGTTCCACTATTGTACCAATGGAAAGACCTCTAATAGTGTGCAAATAAAAAAGGGGGGGGGGCAGGGGACACCTCAGTTGAGTGCCACAATGTACCGGGAAGGCATCAGTAATATTGGAGTTTACTCTAATTCTGGCTTCACTCTGGTGAAGTCTTCTCTTGATTGTTGACTTTGACACATATACACCTACCTCCTGGAGAGTGTTCTTGATCTGGCCAACTGTTGTGAAGGGTGTTTTCTTCACCAGGGAAAGAATGCTTCGGTCATCCACTACAGTTGTTTTCCGTGGTCTTCCGGGTCTTATGTTGCTTAACACACCGGTGCATTCTTTCTTTTTTAAGGATGTTCCAAACAGTTGATTTGACCACACCTAATGTTTTTGCTATCTCTCTGATGGGTTTGTTTTGTTTTTTCAGCCTAATGATGGCTTGCTTCACTGATAGTGACATCTCTTTGGATTTCATATTGAGAGTTGACAGCAACAGATTCCAAATGCAAATAGCACACTTGAAATTAATTCAGGACCTTTTATATGCTCCTTGTAAATGGGATAATGAGAGAATAACACACACCTGGCCATGGAACAGCTGAGCAGCCAATTGTCCCATTACTTTTGGTCCCATAAAAAGTGGGATGAACATATACAAACTATTGTAATTCCTACACCGTTCACCTGATTTGGATGTAAATACCCTCAAATTAAAGCTGAAAGTCTGCAGTTAAAGCACATCTTGTTTGTTTCATTTCAAATCCATTGTGGTGGTGTATAGAGCCAAAAAGATTAGTATTGTGTCAATATCCCAATATTTATGGACCTGACTGTATGTATGTATATAGAGACTGTCGCTTTAAGAATTTGTAATATACTTTCTTGCTTCTTCTTAGACAGAGTTTTCAGTCTATGATGACCTTCACCGCCAGATAAGAAGCAACAGTTTACTCCCTTTTCTTGTTCCGAGAAATGGACAGTCTTATCTAGCTGGTTTGAACCAGTACCAAGATGGCGGAGACCAAGTTTTCTTTCGTTTTCTATCAGTCACATAATGTAACCACCCATTTAACTGTTCCCTTGCTCCTAAGAAGATATGAATGCTGATTGGACTAAACTATACGATCACACCTATAACACGCCTAGTGTTATTCATATGTATAAATTGTATAACCCGTAGATGTAATCTCTGAAACACTTTCACTTTACTGCTTGTTGAGAACGTTGTATTGTGTTTCTCCACTGCAGTACATGGAATAATAAAAAGCACCTACTTATCTTATCTTAAGATCTGGACTCACTATCTCATCATCTGTCTTGTTTGGAGACCCCTAAATTGGATTTAACAATGGCAATAAGGCAACTTAAAGTAGTTCTAATCAAATAAATCTCATATAGGCTTTAATCTAATATTAAAGTGATTGTGAAGTCAGAAGGGTTTTTATATCTTAATGCATTCTATGCATTAAGATAAAAAGCCTTCTGTGTGCATCATCCCCCCTCATCCCACTAATTCTTACCTGAGGCCCATCTCGATCCAGCGAGGTCAGGTCCAGAAATGCCTTGGTCATCCGGGAATCTCCCTCCTGATTGGCTGAGACAAAGCAGTGGTGCTGTCAATCAAACTCAGTTAGCCAATGAGGAGAGAGAGGGGGCAGAGCCAAACTGCGGCTCCGTACCTGAATGGATACACGGAGCTGTGGCTCGGCTCAGGGGCAAGCTGCTTGCTGTGGGGGCACTCAACAGGAGGGAGGATCCAGGAGCACAGGTGGGGGACCAGAGAAGAGGAGGATCTGGGCTTCCCTATGCAAAACCATTACACATGGTAGTTAAGTATAACATGTTTGTTATTTTAATAGAAAAAAAACAAGACTTTACACTCACTTAAATGTAATTTTAAATTGTGTTTTTAATGCTTTTGAATCTGAAGCTTTCCTTTAAGTATATCGAAAGCCAATGGATTTTTTTTTCTTTTTTTTAGTAGGAAAGGGTAAAATCACTGTCAGATTTTATTTTATATTCAAACAGTTTTTGGTCTTGGAAGCCACACAGTAGTATTAATATCAAGGTGGTGCTGCCCTGGCATATAGGGTGGGTGTAATCACAAGGAACCAATAAACCAAAAATTTAAAGATGACAAAAAGAGTGTATAAACACCCAAGAGCTACCTCCTCAAAAGTTTATTTTATGAACATATAAATGAAAAAACAGCACCACAAATCCCTCGCCCCACTCCCACCAACCACCCCCTACAACCCATAGCCCACCCACAAAAGACCTCAAACCCTCCCTCTAAAACTATAAGGCAGTCCTCCCAAAAGGAGCTGGGACATATGTACCCCTAGAAGAACCCACAAATTCCCCTGCCACAAGGCAACTACACGCTGATAGGGATCAGATGAATGACTTACAGGGACCGTGGTCTAGATGGCACTCCACCTTAAAACCACAATATAGGAATATAGTACACATAACTTACATTTTTTTTTTTTTTGCTCATTGGGAAAATTCCCCTTATCTTCCTATCCTGTAGACACAATTAGAGGTCAGTGGCAAGCTCTCCAAAGAAAGACAAATTTCCTATTTGACAGATGCCCCCATTGAAAAAATTTCCTTGTTACTCCTGTTTAGATGGAAACTAAAAATGTTGGATTCTCCATCCATTTTAGTCTCAGGAACAATGGTCACCAAGACAGTGAGACAAGGTGAATCTCCCCAGTGGGAACACAGCAATAAAAAAATAGGTAGTGGTACTGGGGTGCTGGACACAGACGTTCACAGATTATCATAATATGGCCAAATTCATTACTTGAGCCCAATTGTCTTGTATTCTGATGCTCACCACAAACATGGGGATCCCATGGAGAGGACATTCACCCGAGCTGAGAAATCCAAATACAATAGGTGAAAGATGAAATGAAAATTCCTTATGAATCAACAGCTTTTATTGTTTAACCACTTCCCGACCGCCCCATGTATATATACGTCAACAGAATGGCACGTACAGGCAGAATCACGTACCTGTACGTGACATTCTTCAGGCGGTTGGGGGGTCCGATCGGACCCCCCTCCGCCGGCGGGGACGGTCGGGATCGTGTCAGGAGCGATCCGGGACGAGGGGACGGCCAGTGGTTTCTGGCCACCCCCTCGCGATCGCTCCTGGCCAATGAAAAGCTTCCCCTTCCTGTCTATTGTATAGACAGGAAGGCGGAAGTGATGTCACGCTCGGTGCGCCGGTCTATGTGACCGGAGACGCCGAGCGGTGAACATGTAAAGGTTAGTGCACAACAGTACACTGACACCAGTACAGTTAGGCACATATTCCACCCCCCTGTCACCCCCTGATCACCCCCCAGATCTCCCCCTCCCCCCCCAGTCACAGTGTCACTAATTGCAGTGATCATTTTTTTACTGATCACTGCATTTAGTGTCAGTGTGACTGTAATAACTGTCAGGGCAGTTAGTTTTAGGTCCAAGGTAGCCCCCTACCCCCCCTAATAAAGGTTTAACCCCTTGATTGCCCCCCAGGTAACCCTTTCACCCCCTTTTGCCAGTGTCACTAAGCGATCGTTTTTTCTGATCGCTGTATTAGTGTCACTGCTGTCGCTAGGTAACCATTTTTTTTTTTTAGGTAACCGCCATGTTTATATAGGTTCATAAATAGTTTTATAGGTCAGGTACCCCCATATTACAACCTAAATAAAGGTTTTAACCCCTTGATTGCCCCTAGAGTTAACCCTTTCACCAGTGATCACTGTATAAATGTCACTGGTGACGCTGGTTAGCCAGTTAGTTATTTCGTTATTTAGGTTCCCCGTCAGGTTTTTATATAGCGTCAGGTACCCCCATATATTACCTAATAAAGGTTTTAACCCCCTGATTGCCCCTAGTTAACCCTTTCACCCCCTTTTGCCAGTGTCACTAAGCGATCGTTTTTCTGATCGCTGCATTAGTGTCGCTAGGTAACCAGTTTTTTTTTGTATTACTGTTACGGGTGACGCTGGTTAGTTAGCTTGTTTTTTATACTGTCAGGGCACCCGCCATTTATTACCCAATAACGGTTTAACCCCCTGATCGCCCGGCGGGTGATATCAATTAGGTTTTAGGGTCTAATAAGGTCTGCGTCGCCCCAGATTAGTGCCAGTACCGCAAACACCCACGCGCAAAGCATACACCTCCCTTAGTGGCACAGTATCTGAACAGATCAATATCTGATCTGATCAGATCTATACTAGCGTCCCAGCAGTTTAGGGTTCCAAAAAAAACGCATTGTTAGCGGGATCAGCCCAGATACCTGCTAGCACCTGCGTTTTCCCCCTCCGCCCCGCCCAGCCCACCCAAGTGCAGTATCGATCGATCACTGTCACTTACAAAACACTAAGCACACATAACTGCAGCGTTCGCAGAGTCAGGCCTGATCCCTGCGATCGCTAACATTTTTTTTTGTGGTAGCGTTTTGATTCAGTCGCTTCAGTCAGGAGCTTTTTTACCTGTGAATCTCAAAAAAATAAAAAATAAAAAAATAGTTGTCGTTTTATTGTTCTCTCTCTCTCTATTGTTGCTCTTTTTTTACTCCATTCTATTCTGCAATGTTTTATTATGTTTTATCATGCTTGCTTTTCAGGTATGTAATTTTGTTTACTGTGTTTTAGTGTTAAGCATTTTTTTTGTTTTCAGGTGCGCCATTCAGTTGCAACGCGGATTTATTTATCTTGACAGCAACAGCGTTTGCTCCCACGATACATAAAGCCGCGACTCCAACGCTGTAGGAGGTGATTTCACCACCACAGTTAAAAAAAAGAGCATATATGCCGAAGCATGGGGGCAGCAGGGGGGGGGGAGGAGCGATTGGCTCCTAATGCCACGTACATACGGTCGAAATTCCGACCGTGTGTACACGGCATAACTTTTGCGGGAGGATGCCCCCATGCATCGGCATATATAAATGGTGCATGTATGCCCATCATTAGGAGTGGGTGGATGAAGGGAGGTATTCTAATGGTGGGCACACCCACCAATCAATCTCTTTTTTTCGTTCAGCCAAGAGGCTGCATGAAAAAAAAAAGATTACAATATATGTCCAGTATGTTGCTGGACTTTGAATGGTTATACCAGAATGATGCCTGCAGGTTTAGGTATCATCTTGGTATCATTCTTTTCAGCCAGTGATCGGCTTTCATGTAAAAGCAATTCTAGCGGGTAATTAGCCTCTAGACTGCTTTTACAAGCAGTGGGAGGGAATGTCCCCCCTCCCGGATATAAACCGCGCCATTGGGAAATTGGGAAAGCATTTTATCACACCAATCTTGGTGTGGTCAGATGCTTTGAGGGCAGAGGAAAGATCTAGGGTCTAATAGACCCCAATTTTTTCAAAAAAAGAGTACCTGTCACTGCCTATTGCTATCATAGGGGATATTTACATTCCCTGAGATAACAATAAAAATCATAACAAAGAAAAAAATGGAAGGAACAGTTTAAAAATAAAATAAAAAAGCTAAATAAATAAAAAAAAAAACAAAAAAAAAAAAAAAGCACCCCTGCCCCCCCTTCTCTTGCGCAAAGGCGTACACAAGCGTTGGTCTGGCGTCCTCCGTGAATCTAATGTGGTATCATGTAAAGGCTTTTAAAGGCTTTTAAAAATGTATGTAGTTTGTCGCCACTGCGTGTTTGTGCGCAATTTTAAAGCATGTCGTGTTTGGTATCCATGTACTCGGCCTAAGATCATATTTTTTATTTCATCAAAAATTTGAGCAATATAGTGTGTTTTAGTGCATTAAAATAAAAAAAAGTGTATTTTTTCCACAAAAAATGCGTTTGAAAAATCGCTGCGCAAATACTGTGTGGAAAAAAAAATGCAACACCCACCATTTTAATCTGTAGGGCCTTTGCTTTAACATTATATATAGTGTTTGGGGGTTCAACGTAATTTTCTTGCAAAAAAAAAATATGTTTTCATGTAAACAAAAAGTGTCAGAAAGGGCTTTATCTTCAAGTGGTTAGAAGAGTGGGTGACGTGTGACATAGGCTTCTAAATGTTGTGCATAAAATGCCAGGACAGTTCAAACCCCCCCCCAAATGACCCCATTTTGGAAAGTAGACACCCCAAGCTATTTGATGAGAGCAATGTTGAGCCCATTAAATATTTTTTTTTTTTGTCCCAAGAGATTGAATAATGAAAAAAAAAAAATATATATATATTTTTTTTACAAAAAGTTGTCACTAAATGATATATTGCTCAAACATGTCATGGGCATATGTGGAAATACACCCCAAAATACATTCTGTTGCTTCTCCTGAGTACGGGGATACCACATGTGTGGGACTTTTTGGGAGCCTAGCTGCGTACGGAACCCCAAAAACCAATCACTGCCTTCAGGCTTTCTAAGGGTGTAATTTTTTTATTTCACTTCTCACTGCCAATCACAGTTTCGGAGGCCATGGAATGCCCAGATGGCATAAAACCCCCCAAAATGACCCCATTTTGGAAAGTAGACACCCCAAGCTATTTGCTGAGAGGTATTGTGAGTATTTTGCAGATCTCGCTTTTTGTCACAAAGTTTTGAAAATTGAAAAAAAAAAAAAAAAATGTTTTTTTCTTTACTTTCTTCATTTTCAAAAACAAATGAGAGCTGCAAAATACTCACCATGCCTGGGGGAATGTATGCTGGGAAGGGAGATGGGAGCGGATTTATGCTAAGAGGGGGTATTAGCACTGGGAACGGAGGAGGAGGCAGTGGTTTGTACTGAGAAGGGGATTTGTACTTGAAGGGGTTATATGAGGGTGAGCATTTGTGCTGAAAGGGGGATTTTTGCTGCTATGGGGAAGATGGGGGGGGCGGGGTCTCTGCTTAGAGGAGAGGGGGGATTGGGAGTAAGAGAATTGTGAATGAAGGGGTTTTAGGGGGATTTATGTTGTAAGAGTGATGTGGGGAGTGAGGATTTCTGCTGAGAGGGATTTGTGCTAGATAGGATAGACATAGGTAGTGAGGAGTTTGCCCTGGGCACTGGATGATCTGTCCCGGCATTGGCGCACTCTACAAATTGCAAGGAGCTGTGAAGAGAGAAAGCTGGGTGCCGACGTGAGGACTGGATTGGAAGCTGCTCCAGCCTGTACTGACGCGGTGGCGGCCTGGAAACAGCAGACTCATGAGTACCTGGTGACCCTGCTGATCGGAGTGGCACACACACACACGTGTTTCTTTGGTAAGAGAGCCCCCTCCTCAGCTAGTTCAGGTGTATAGAGTGACAGTGGGAGTACCTGGGTCTTGGCCCTGCTGAGTGGAATGGTCCGTGTGTGGGCAAGTCCGTTCATTTTCAAAAGTCCCGCGGACTTTTTCCCGCGGATTGTCTGCTGGAGAAGTCCGGGCATGTGTGGGCAACTCACACGCTCAGAAGTCCGGGCGTGTGTGGGCAAGTCCCCCCTCGGAAAGTCCGGCGGTTTGTCCCCTGGACTAGGTCCGGCGGACAAAGTCCGAACGTGTGTACGCGGCATAAGGGGGATCTGGTGGACTTATAAATAATTTTACTTGGTGCTAATATATTTTTCATAGTCCATGCTCTTCTGAAAGTTACTTGGGGAGCTTCTGGTAAATCAGGGGCCAGACGCTGGTCTAATAACGAAATAGTATACTTTTTATTATTATGGAGACTAACTTAAACTTGTCATTAAAAGTTGACACAAATATGACTGTATGATTGTCATTCCCCTCAGCTGGAATTTTCTTTTTAGAGGGAGGATTCATGTGTGACAAGAAAGCATCTTGAACTAGATCCCATGGATATCCCTTTTCCTCAATTTTTTTATTATCGAGCCACCCTGTGTGACATAGTCGTCCACTCTCGAACAATTTCTCCTCAGTCTGTTAAACTGTCCACTATGAATGTTCTGCTTCCATGTGGGGTGGTGGCAGCTGTTAAAATTCAGGTAGGAGTTCCCACTGGTGGGCTTAACATGATTTTTAGTAACAATACCACTATAATCATGGGTCAGCACTAGATCCAAAAACACCAACTCATTAGAGTCAAATATGTGTGTAAAGGACAGGCCAAAGGGGTTGGCATTACAGTGGGCCACGAAAGAGGGGAACACATCTGGGCCACCACTCCAGATGAGCAGGATATCATCAATATATCTGCTGTAAAACACAATGCGCTCAGAAAATGGATTGTTGGCCCAGATCTATCCCTCCTTCCAGTAGCCCATTGTTAGCTTAGTGTACACAGGGGCAAAGTTTGCCCCCATGGCTGTAACCCTGCATTGTAGATAAAACTCATCAAAAAAAGTAAAATAATTGTGTCTTAAACAAAATTCAGTTGATTTAACTAAACATTGTCACTGTAGGGAATTAATGTCTCCATTCTGGGTGAGGAAATGTTGTATGGCCTTGAGGCCTACCTCATGGGGTATAGATGTATAAAGGGAGGCAACATCAAGAGATGCCCACATATATCCCTCTTCCCAAGTGTAGTGTTGGTGAACATCAATAACTTTACTTAAATCTCTAATATAGGATGGGAGTTGGCAAACCCAGGGTTGTAGAAAAAAATCAATATGCACAGTTAAGCCATTAGTAAAGCTATTGGTACTAGCCACTATTGGTCTTGGTCTATAGAGACTTGTGTACTTTACGGTGTTCTACAATAAGGTGGAAGCAAGAATTGTCTTTCCTTTTTGTTGAGCACTCAGTTTTCCCAAGCCTCATAGACCAAGGTGAGGGTCAGATGCCGGTTTATGATAGGTATTAGTATCAGCCAGTAGCTGACCCGCCTCTTTAATGTAATCTACTTTGTTCTGCACCACTAAGCTCCCACCCATATCAGCTTGTCTGATAGTAATATCAGTATTGGCTGTCAGATGTTTAAAACCTGGCTTTCTTCCATTGTTAGGTTATGGTGTCTTTTGGTGGTGGGAGTATCACAAAGTGCTAGATCTTTATAGATGGATTTGTAATAGGTCTCTATATAGGGACCCTTTGAATGTGTTGGGAAAAACGTGGATTTGGGTCCGAATGTTGTGTGTGTAACTGATGGTTCTAGAAAAGGTGTTAAGATGTGTCCCTCTGTATGGCGCTCTTCCCAGAGTTCTTCCAAAATCTGGAGCATGTCATCATTAGATTCAGTGTGGGGCACTTTATCAAATTTGGAACAATTGTAGAAGAAAACTAACTAAGGGATGGATGGACTTTAAAGGCACAAGAGTACAAAATCTAAAGGGTAAAAAAGATTTTATTAAAAAATATATATAGAACTGCCATAGATTAGCGGTTGCATATGCTCAAAATGGATATATAACATCAAAAAAGTAGTGATAATAAGCAGACCTCCCCTTCAGCTGTTTAACACCCTTACAATAGACTTCATTAACATTTGTAATACAGCATAATGGTACAGAGTGATACAAAACCGAATTCTCGATTGTTGGCGTGTATAATATTTGGAACAAGGTTTTTTGATGCTTACTGTGGTCTTTTTGTGACTAGCCTGGGGGTTGTTGGCATAGTGACATTTCAATGTCAGAGATCGTATAAAACAATGTAAATCTTTAAAAAAGCCAAATTTATTGGGCCCTACTGAGGGGAAAAAATGAAGTCCCTTTTGGAGCAGTTAGACATTCAGAGGAAGTAAGGGTATGAGTAGACACTTTGTAAATTTTTATTGTACTGACTCCTGTGTTAGCTCTGTTCTTTCTTTCTTCTTGTTTCTTCCTCTTAGTTCCTCCTATTCGTCCTCGTCTAATTTTCTTTTTTCTTTGTGAGCTCCCCTTGGAGGCGACGTCTGGAAATTCTGATTGGGAAAAGATGTTGCCTGACTGTCATATTCTAATGAGGAGGAACAAAGATCTGAGTTTTCTTGGGATTTTGGCCTTGCACCTAATAGAATGTAACTCCTCAGGTCTCGGGACAGAGGACTGTAACTGTTACGAGTTGGTACATTGTATATTGAGAGTTGAGATGAAATATGTGAAGATGGTGCAGAAATAGCTGCTTGTACTGGAATGGATGAAGTGATTGCCCCTGGAAAGGAGGTTGGGGGTGGAGTATGATCAAGAACATTGGTGACTGGTGTGGTATTGGATGAATTGATGCTACTAGCAAGGTTGGGTGTCAATGTGTGGGAGAGCGTGGAGCTCGGAATTAGCCCATGTTGGGAGGGACGAGTAACCCTCTGTGGGTGCAGGGATAGATACCTATGTCTATTCTGTTTATGTTTGTTGGTAGGGATGGGCCCGGTGTTCGATTCGAGCCCAGAACTATAAAAAGCTATTTAAAAGCACTCGCGGCTAATGAATTGATGGCTCCCGTAACACAGAGAACTGTCATTCATTGATAAAAAAAAAAAAAAAAAAAGCGTGGGGTCCCCCCAAATTCAATAACCAGGCCCTTCAGGTCTGGGATGGATATTAAGGGGAACCCCAGCCAAAAAAAAATGGCGTAGGGTCCCCCTCAAAATCCATACCAGACCCTTGAGGTCTGGGATGGATTTTAAGGGGAACCCCAGCCAAAAAAAATGGCGTGGGGTCCCCCTCAAAATCCATACCAGACCCTTATCCGAGCACGCAACCTGGCAGGCCGCAGGAAAAGAGGGGGGATGAGAGCGCCCCCCCCTCCCGCCTGAACCGTACCAGGCCACATGCCCTCAACATTGGGAGGATGCTTTGGGGGTCTGAGACCCCCAAAGCACCTTGTCCCCATGTTGATGAGGACAAGGCCCTAAAAATTACAGGAGACGGTCTTTGACAATTCCTTTATTAAAATCGTCTTTCTTCTTTCTTCTGGTCTTCCTTTCTTCATCCTTCGGTTTCTTAATCTTCTTCTTCCGGCATCTTCTTCCATCTTCTTCTTCCATCATCTTCTTCCTCCGATCCGCTTCTTCTTGCGCTGGTCTTCTCGTCCTTCTCGTCCGGCATCTTCTTCCATGGCGTCGGCGTCGGTGTCTCTTCTTGGGCCACTCCTCGCAATGGGAGGCTCCCACTGTGTGAGGCTTTGCTGCGTCTGACAGGTCTTTTATAACGGAGGGCACCTGGTGACCCCGCCCCCTCTGATGCACGCGGACGTCATGGGGAATTCTCTATGGCTTTCCCCATGACTTTAGAGGGGGGCAGGGTCACCAGGTGCCCTCCGTTATAAAAGACCTGTCAGACGGAGCGAAGCCTCACACAGCGGGAGCCTCCCATTGCGACAAGCGGCCCGACAGAAGAACAGACGCCGACGCCATGGAAGAAGATGCCGGACGAGAAGGACGAGAAGACCAGCGCAAGAAGAAGTGGATCGGAGGAAGAAGAAGATGGAAGAAGATGACGGAAGGAGAAGATGAAGAAACCGAAGGATGAAGAAAGAAGAAAGAAGATTTTAATAAAGGAATTGTCAAAGACCGTCTCCTGTCATTTTTACAATTTTTGACACTTTTTTGGTGAAATGGTAGGGGTACTTTTGTACCCCCTTACCATTTCACACAGGGGGGGCGGTATCTGGGGGTCCCCTTGTTAAAGGGGGCTTCCAGATTCCGATAAGCCCCCCGCCCGCAGACCCCCACAACCACCGGCCAGGGTTGTGGGGAAGAGGCCCTTGTCCTCATCAACATGGGGACAAGGTGCTTTGGGGGTCTTAGACCCCCAAAGCATCCTCCCAATGTTGAGGGCATGTGGCCTGGTACGGTTCAGGCAGGAGGGGGGCCACTCTCGTCCCCCCTCTTTTCCTGCGGCCTGCCAGGTTGCGTGCTCGGATAAGGGTCTGGTATGGATTTTGAGGGGGACCCTACGCCATTTTTTTTTTTTTCTTTGGCTGGGGTCCCCCTTAATATCCACCCCAGACCTGAAGGGCCTGGTTATTGAATTTGGGGGGACCCCCACGCTTTTTTATTTTTATTTTTTTATGAATGACTTTTTTTTTTATGAAGGACTTTCAATGAATGACTGTTCTCTGTGTTACGGGATCCGTCAATTCACATTAGCCGCGAGTCATTTTAAATAGCTTTTTTCCTGCAAAAATTACACTTTTTGCAGGGACAGTTCTAAGCACAGGAAACAAGCGCCCCTTCACAGGCATACTATAGACACCCCCCAGGTACGAAATTTAAAGGAATATTACACTTTTATTGTTTCAATTTAAGCATTATTAAAATCACTGCTCCTGAAAAAACGGCCGTTTTTAAAAAAAAAATTTGCATTGATACATATCCCCTGGGGCAGGACCCAGGTCCCCAAACACTTTTTATGACAATAACATGCATATTAGCCTTTAAAATTAGCACTTTTGATTTTGAACATTCACATCCAATATAACTAATAGGGTTCTAAAGCTTGCACGGACTTTAGGTCCGTTCGCGGGTTCTGGTGCGAGCCGAACAGGGGGGTGTTCGGCTCATCCCTATTTGTTGGATATGGTGGATTTGTTACCCCTGGATTTATTTTGATTTATTTTTTTGCAGTTGTTATTTGTGTTTTATGTGTTATTGGAGCTGCACCCTCCAATCAAACACTTGGCCATTGCTATAGGCAAAGAGGTTGCATTCCAATTTGTTGGTTTTCTTTAAAATGAGGTTATCCTCATCTTTCTTAACATTTTTATTTAAAACTTGTAACTACTTTGAGCATAGGCAGAAGGTACTAAATTCTTGCATATGTCCTTCTTTTTCTTTAGCTTGCTGTTGTGCCAACTCCAATTTCCTTTCCCTGTGTTGGACCAGAATTTTGATCTATTTTATAGTACAGAATTTGGCCAATAGACTCCATTCTTTAAAGAGGGCCTCGTCCAGTAAACTGCATTGTTTCTTGATCCGAAGACCTCCCGTGGTGATCCCTAATTCTAAATATTTTTTGATAAAGGCTAAGTCCCACCATTGGGTGTGTTCATACTGTTTCGCATCCTGCGCTTGGAGAAAAGCCTTCCTCATGCAAATTTCAAATGCCTTAGTGTGTGGCAGATTACTGGGGGTACAATTTATCAAATATTATCAAAAATGACTTGCAGCCTGTTGGATCTAAATTCATAGCATGTTGGAATGAAAGACATCACTGATGGGCACTGATTGGCACTTATTGGCATAACTGGTGGGCATCGCTGATGGGGCTCCACTGATAATCACTGCACTTATTATCAGTGCAGACCCTCCCTGTCAGGAGAGCCACTTATCAGCTCTCCTCTACTTGTGCCCTGTCAGCATGAATAGGTGAATGCCGATACAAAGCACTTCTTAGCTACGCTGTGATCAGCTGTGATTGGACACAGCTGATCACATGGTAAAGAGCCTACGTCATAGGCTATTTACCGGGATCAGAGATACGGTGTGTCACACACATCACTACTGATCGGCGTGCTGCATGCCCTCGGGGACATGCACGAATGGCTTGTTCTGAAGGACATCATTTGATGTCCAGTCAGAACAGGAGAGCAAAATGACGGCCGGGCAGGATGTGGTTAACATCATAGTACCTGGACGAGAGGGTACTCAATGTCTATAGATAATATTATAAGGGGGTTTCTAATGAGGAGGCTATTGCCGCTTCAGTGGTGGTACAGGCATTAGCTGAGGTGGGATTCAGACAATCATGAATGTGCACAAATTGAGATGCCAAATAGTACAAATAAGTTAGGGAAAGCAAGTCCCACTAAATGGGTTGGCAACCTTAGGACCTCAAGCGTTATTATAGGGGGGTGATGTTGCCAAAGAAATGCCATGCAAATAGTATCAATTTGTTTGAAGGTTGATTTGGGTATTTTACAAGGGGAATTGGCCAGGAATTGGCCAGGACATACATCCAATTTTGAGAATATTGACTCTGCCCATTAGGTCTAACAGTAAGTTCATCCACTGCCTGGTTTGAATCTGCAACTGGGATATCAAAGGACAAACAAAAATAATAATAATATATGTAGATAAAGATAATTGAACCCTGACACCCAAGTACCTAAATAAGGTTGCATCTTGCAATCTGAACCCCGGGTGAATCATAAACTTAGCCACCTGGTCCAAGGAGAATAAGCTAGATTTTTCCCAGTTCACCTTGAAGGCAGAGTAATCAATAAATACAATAATTCCTTGTAATAGAGAGTATAAGGAGCCATGGGGATCTGTTAAATAAAGCAAGGTATATTCAGCATAGAGAGAAATATGTTCCTCTATCGTACCAATGGGAAGACCTCTAAAGCCCCATACACACGCGCAGATTATCCGAGGACCAGGTCCGTCGGATCCTGTCCATCATACTTTGTCCGATGTTGGTGTTGCATACACATGGTCGGACAAAGTTGTCGGAAAATCCGATCATTCTGAACGTGGTGACGTTTGTTGCCTACGACGGGACTACGTAGAGGCTAGTAGCCAATAGCTTTGGTCTTGTAATGTGATCTGAGCATGCGTAGCACTTTGTCCGTCGGACTACCATACACACGATCGGATTTGGTGTGATCGGACCTTGTTGTCCAAAAATCTATCCAGCAGGAGATAGGACTTTGTCCGTCGGACAATCCGACGTACACTGTCCGATGGTGCATACACACGGTCGGATTTTTCGACAACATTGTCCGATCGGACAGAATCCATGCGAAAATCCTACCGTGTGTATGGGGCTTAATAGTGGGGAAATAAAGGGGGGCAGGGGACACCTCTGTTGAGTGCTACAATGTATCGGGAAGGCATTAGTAATATTGGAGTTTACTCTAATTCTGGCTACGGTATTAGTATAGAGGAGGCGCGTCCAAGGTATCATATGAGGGCCAAAGCCATAAAGTTACAGTATACAACACTATATACGACAGTATACAAACATTATTAAATCCCTTACAGGTGTCTAAAGAAACAATAACATGAGTGAAAGGACAATCATGGGGATTTTGCAAGTTTTGAAAAAAATTAGACATGTTTATTCTAGTGGAGTCACCAGGTATAAAACCACCTTGATCACCTTTCACCAATTTTTAAACCACCTTACTCAATCAATTCACCAATACTTTTGCTAGAGTCTTATGTCCACATTAATTAGAGGAATTGGCCTATAGTTTAGCAATTTAGTAGGAAATGCGTAAGCTTGTTATGTTATGTTTGTGTGCACTAATAATGATTTTAGTGGGTTTTATAAAATGGCTTTTTGATAAACATTTGCACAACTATTGCAGGGCCTAAAAAAAAGTAGCACTTTATTCTACAGGTCATGTTCTTTCAGAAAATGTATGGTTTGGGGGGGGGGGGGTCTTTTACAAATTCTGAAAGCTGTAAGTGAAAAATGATAACCTTTGTAAATAAAGAACATTTAAAATCTGATGGTGATGGTGTGCAAAACTGTAAATAAAGAACATTTAAAAATCTGTTTTGCACACCATCAGTTTTCACCATTTCACAAAAAATGTGTCATTTAAAATGTACAAATGGTTGTTATTTATTAAATCAATACAGTTTAGTTTTTATATTTAGTAAGAATTTAGCAGGGATTTTGTAAGTTTTGCAGTGTTTGTATCCGCAAATAAGGATTTCTTGTGTATTTTTTAGCGAAAATATTGTTTTGGTAAACATTTGCGCAAATATCACAGGACCTAAAAAACACCTTCTTTTTTTATTCTACTGGTTCTATGCTTTCAGAAAATGTATGGTTTGTGGGGGTCTTTCACAAACTATGAAAGCTGTAAGGGAAAAATAAAAAAACAATGGAAAAAATTGCAATAATTTAAAAGTGGAGAGCAGGGCCTGGCAATAAAAGCAGTGGTGTACTTTGGATTCA
>CM053031.1:296323597-296371672 GCA_028564925.1 Lithobates sylvaticus | reverse complement strand
CCTCCTGGAACACACTGAAGGCCGGGATCCCACTGAATTTGTGGAACGTTGGTTATTGGAGATTTTCAGTAAAGAGTCTTTCACTCCTCTGTTTGTGGTGGAAAGTGCTCTTCGCACTCCACCGCAGGTCACAACCACATGGTCTACCACCAAGACCACTGTTAGCACATTTGCTGAACTACAGGGACCGGAATATAATCTTACGCTAGAGCAGCGTACACACGCTCGGACTTTCCGGCGGGATTGTCCGCCGGACCTAGTCCAGCAGACAAACCGCCGGACTTTCCAGCGGAGGTCCGCCGGACTTTCCGAGCATGTGGACTTGCCCACACATGCCCGGACTTTTCCGGCGGGCAATCCACCAGCGTTTTGGTCAAAGTCCGCGGGACTTTTAAAATGAACGGACTTGCCTCACACACGGAGGAAAGTCCATTCATTTAGAACGTGACTCCAGGTAGACGGGACTAGCGAAGGCAGTGAATGCCGCCGCGCTTGCCCCGTCACCTGGTATGGATGTAAAGGGGAATCCCTACGCCGAAAAAACGGCATGGGGGTCCCCCCAAATCCATCTCAGACCCTTATCCGAGCATGCAGCCCTGCCGGTCAGGAAAGGGGGTGGGGACGAGCGAGCACCCCCGCCCCCTGAGCTGTACCAGGCCACGTGCCCTCAACATGGGGGGTGCCCTGGGGAAAGGGGGGGCTCTGCGGCCCCCCACCCCAAAGCACCTTGTCCCCATGTTGATGAGGACAAGGGCCTCTTCCCGACAACCCTGGCTGTTGGTTGTCGGGGTCTGCGGGCGGGGGGCTTATCAGAATCCGGGAGCCCCCTTTAATAAGGGGGCCCCCAGATACTGGCCCCCCACCCTATGTGAATGAGTATGGGGTACGACGTTCCCCTACCCATTTACCTAAGGAAAAAAGTGTAAATAAAAAAACGACACAATTTTTAAAAATATTTTATTGCACAGCTCCGGGGGTCTTCTTCCGTCTTGGGGGGTCTTCTCGCCGGAACAGAAGAGCGGGACCCCGAAGGTGGAACGAGACCCCCAGACGACGAAGGAGAAAGCCGGGCTACTCCGCTCGTGAAAGAGCTAGGTAAAAGAGCAGAAGAGAGCGGAGGAGTCCGGAGAGAAGACCCCCGAGACGGAAGAAGACCCCCGGAGCTGTGCAATAAAATATTTTAAAAAATTGTGTCGTTTTTTATTTACACTTTTTTTACTTAGGTGAATGGGTAGGGGTATGTCGTACCCCATACTCATCCGCATAGGGTGGGGGCTGGTTTCTGGGGGCCCCCTTATTAAAGGGTGCTCCCGGATTCCGATAAGCCCCCCGCCCACAGACCCCGACAACCAACAGCCAGGGTTGTCAGGAAGAGGCCCTTGTCCTCATCAACATGGGGACAAGGTGCTTTCCCCAGGGCACCCCCCATGTTGAGTGCACGCAGCCTGGTACGGCTCAGGAGGGGGGGCGCTCGCTCGTCCCCACCCCCTTTCCTGACAGGCTGGGCTGCGTGCTCGGATAAGGGTCTGAGATGGATTTGGGGGGACCCCACGCCGCTTTTTCAGCGTAGGGATTCCCCTTTAAATCCATACAAGGTGAGGGGACTAGCACGGCGGCATTCACTGCTTTCGCTAGTCCCGTCTACCTGGAGTCACGTTCTAAATGAACGGACTTTCCTCCATGTGCGAGGCAAGTCCGTTCATTTCAAAAGTCCCGTGGACTAGCACACAGACCGTGGGATTGTCCGCCGGACTGCCGAGTCCAGCGGACAATTTTAAGTCTGAACTTAAAACTTAGTCCGCCGGACTTTTGGGAGGAAAAAGTCCGCCGGCACCCACACACGGGCGGAATATCTGGCGGACTCTAGTCCGGCGGACATTCCCACGGGAAAGTCCGCTCGTGTGTACGTGGCCTTAGCCTGTACTAAAGCCAATATTCGCTATAATGGGGCGAAGATATCCTTCTACCCTGATTTTTCGGGAGAAGTTCAGCGTAAACGTTCATGATTTATGGAGGTGAAGCAACATCTGCAGTGACTCCAACTAATCTAGACCATGTTGTATCCTGTCCAACTACGAGTGGCTGCTAATGGACAAACACACTTCTTTAACGCTGCTAAGGATGTGTCCGGTCACTTTCATCCTCTTTTACGCAAGGAAAGAAATCCTCCTCAGATGGAAGGGGACAGATCTCCTCACAAGAAACTCTTGGCAAGACACTGTGAATAGAGTCCTTCCATTGTACAAAATCACCTATGAAAGTGGGAATTGTCCAGCAAAATATGATAAGATTTGGGCGAACTGGGCGGATGCCTGTGTACGCCCAGAGGGAACATGAATAACTAGTGGAATGAGAAGTTTATTATGCAGATGTTGGCCCTCTCCTCCCCCCTCTCACCCTTCCCTCTCCCCTTCCTCCCCCCTCCCACTTCCTCCCCCCCTCCCACTTCCTCCCCCCTTCTTCTCTTCCCCTTCCCTATCCTTTCTCACTAAGGGAGGGAATTCGACCTACCATGTGACAAGTTGAAATGTTTGGTTTTGAGGTAATCCTTTACTGATGTAGTGACTCCTTTGCTGAAACATTTAATGTACCTCGTTTAGGCTGTATCTGCCAACCGAAGTGACGTGTAACCCGTCTAAAAAGTAATTAATGTACTGTCATTGCTATGTTTGTATTGTTAATTTCAAATAAAACTTTACCTGTTACAAAAAAAAGGATGTGTCCGACTGGCTAGATGCTAGCGAGCATAGCCTGCAACATAGAGCTGCAGCTGGCGAAGACGACTGACTTCCTCCAAGGCTCCTCAACCATTCTATTCAAGCACAGGGTGTAGAACCACCGTCATGATGTCTTTTGTTCTTCTCCCCTTTGGAGGGAAATTTTCTACCATTCTTCGAGCGAGAGAACACTCTACATTTAGATTTACAAAGAGTTCTTTCTACCCTTTCCCTACGTTTTAATCTAGCCTTTCATTGGCATAGGCTTACATTTTGGATGCCCAGTTGGCACTTCTACAGACTTTACAATGTCTGGTATATTGGTTGTTAGCTTTATGATACGGGGCTGGAGAAAAGTTTGCCCCTGATGTGGGGCATCAGCCTTCACAACGGAGACCAGATATGTCTGTATTGTTCTGTTATACCTCCAGGTTGCAGTTGCACCAACTTTTTATTTTTGGTTTCAGAAGTTTACTCCGAGACAGCACACGGAGTACTTGTTCCTTCTACCTCGAACGGCCTGCTATCACAAAATCATGGACTTTCCGCTTCCTACTCCAGCAGAGACTGCTTCCACGGTCATACGCCTGGCCCAGTATGAGTGGGGACATTAATAATGCCAACTCTGCAGTTTTCTGTATATATTTGAGTTCATGGGTTATCCTATGGACATTCTTTTATGTGGTATGGGGGGTGCAGAATCCTTTAAAACACTATGATTTCTACATGTTTGCGCAAATTCCATCCTGCTATTGTCGGTCTACAGGAGACCCACCTCACAAGCACTACTCTAAGCTGCCTCCGGTTTTCTTGGGTGGGTAGTTAATTTTACTCCGCTCATACCTCCTTTTCTCACAGAGTGAGTGTCCTGGTCCACCGGTCATTGGATTTTCATGCATATCACTCTCCCATAGACTCTGAGGGCTGCTATGTATTCATTTATTGCAGATTAGCTGCTGTCATCATTGTCCTTGCATGTATATACATACCACCACCTTTCTCCAAAGTAATACTCCATGCACTGTTGTGCCTGGCTGACAAGGCTGATGTTCCCATCCTGATCATGGGAGATTTTAATGGCTATATTAACCCATCTTTGGATTGACATCCCCCTATAACATCCGGGGCGAGTCTTCGGGGCACCACTTTGTTTTTTGGGGGAAGTGGGTTGGCAAGATTTTTGGTGGCACAGATACCCTCTGACCAAACAACAATACTCATGTTTTTCTAAGACCCACCCATTTTGAGAATAGATTTATGTGTTGACACTCCATCCATAATTAGCCTGCTGTCCAAAATTGAGTACTATCCTCATGGAGGGTCTGACCACTCCCCACTGGCTGTTTGGGTTATTGACCAACCACGAACTGGGATGCCTAGAGCCCCTTGGAAGTTTAATGCTTTCTGGTTACAATTGTTCCCCTCTCATGACCAAAGATGAAACAGAAAGACCAACTTAGGCAAAAAAGTATGGCTGGGGCCATAAAATAACCTTGTCCCGGTGCAGCATTGAGAATGGCTTTGTTTGCTGGATGTCAGGACTTACTGTGTCTACTCTGATAACCTGTTTAAAGTTGAGATCAGCTCTTATATAACAGAGCCTTTCTTCTTTCTTCCACTTTGGTTCCTTCTCACCCGCAACATCCCAGGATCTTTCTGCATTGACCCCAGTGAGTTCCTCTGGCCATTCCCCTTCTGTGGGTCCTAGAGAGGTTTGGGAGTCAGCCCTTTGGGATAGACACATTATGCAGTTTTAAGACTTTGACGGTCGATATTTTGAAGCTGAAAGTCAGTCTGTAATATGATGGAATGTCAATCCACCATATCACCATAATATATATATATATATTTTTTTTCCTCTTCAATATACACCCTTGAAGAAGGAGATATCTGTTCTCTGAAATGCGTTGGGTGCAAGAGGATCATATCTGTTATGCTAGTAGTTTGTGATAATGTCATAGAAGTATAATACATTCCTTTTTCATATGTTTATTTTTACTCAATGTATTTAATAAATAATAAAATCTTTTACCGTAATACTTCCAAATACTTTTACTTTAATTAGGTGTTCCTTAAAAGTCCATTAAAAGGTTTTTTTTTTTTTTTCGCTTTGACTTAGAGGAAAGAGCAGTCAATTCTGAAACCCTGTGAGCTAAAGTAATTTTGACCAGAATAATAACCTTCTAAGGGGCAATTAAAGGAATATTCTGAATGGGTCCAAATGGAGAATTATGCAAAACAGAAAGTATCAAGTTGAGGTCCCAGAACGTCAACGGAGTTCTAACTGGCAGAATTATGTATGTTATGCATTGAACAAAAGGATAGCTGACCTAGTGGTCACAAGTTCAGGAAACACAGATTTTCTCCCAAATTTCAGTGACAAGCTGACTGCCAGGGTTGAGAGCCAACAGCTGCACAAAATTTCATCTGCTGGATCTCAAAGTGGAGGACATTTAATAATGTATCCACATCATGGAGCATTGTAATAGCTTTGTAATAAACTGATTGCAGGCAGGAAGAGGGAAAGATGCTCCTAAACATTTTTGAATGGAATGTAGAGCCATCCACACACTATAACATCAGCTTTACCATTTATTTACTGTAGATCTACCGTATATACTCGAGTATAAGCCGAGATTTTCAGCCCTTTTTTAGGGCTGAAAGTTCCCCCCTTGGCCTATACTCGAGTCACCACCGTCTGCCTACATGATCAGTGTGTCATGCAGACAGACGGCAGTGTTCAAAAACCGTGCCTCCTCTCCCTCCTCGTCTGTGATAGGAGGAACACTAATTTTCCCAGCAGTGAGTCAGTGTTCAGTGTTCCGACTATCATGGACGTCCTGTCATTCTCATCTCATGGACAAGGATGAGAGGATGTCCGTGATAGGTGGAACACTGAACACTGACTGCTGGGAAAACAGAGTGTTCCTCCTATCACGGACGAGGAGGAGGCGGGGCTTTTGTATATTGGAATGGCTGCCATGTGTTTTGCCTTACACGCTGATCGGCAGGATCAGCAATGGGGGACACAGGATGCAGATCGCAATGGTGGACACAGATCGCACAGGAAGACTGCAATGGTGGACACAGATTGCACAGGGAGGCATACACAGGACACAGAGGATGCAGATCGGCACAGGTAGGCTGCAATGGACACAGTTTTTTTGTGGTAAATTAGGGGCCTCGGCTTATATTCAGGATATCAATTCGGAGAGGAAGATTACAGGATGGTGGATGGTGGGAGATTACCGAGACTGGGAACTCCTGACTCTAAGCAAAGCAGAAATGAGATTACTGATTAAACATAAAATAAACCCTCTATCTGCAAAACGAAGAATGGCCAATAAACTCCGACACATCTACCAGATCCTACAGGAGGCTGCAGGTAATGTAGACATTCCAATATTTTATTCCGCTAATATTCTCCTATAAATACATTGTTTTTTTTTTTGTTTTTTGTTTTTTTTATGAGTATTACAACTAGAACAGTATTAGGTGTGGTTTTATTATGTGGATAATGTACCAATGGAGGGGTATTGTCCTCACATTTCCATTAATCACCTAAAGGAAACCTGTCAGAAGTATAGAGACCGCCATTGCTGGCCTCTGCTTCTGAAAATGTATTTCTCTCTCATTACCCCTCCACAATGTCTCATATTTGTCTTTTTTTTCTTTACAGTTGAATACTTTAAACAGAATTTAAAGAAGGTAAGAAGTAGATACTTATTTTATTTATTACAGGTACTTAAATAGCACCGTCATTTTGCACAGTGCTTTACATACTGTATACTGTATATTCCACATTCACATCAGTCCCTGCCCTCAAGGAGCTTACAATCTAAGGTCCCTAACTAACATTCATACATATACAAGGGCCAATTTAGACAGGAGCCAATTAACCAGAACATCTTTGGAGTGTGGAAGGAAACCCACACAGGGAGAACAGACAAACTCCAGGCAGGTAGTGCTGTGGTTGGGATTCAAACCAATAACCCCAGTGCTGCTAGGCAGAAGTGCCACTTAGCCATTGTGCTACCCCGTAATGTAAAATTGTCCCCAATGGTGTGATTCCACCATAACATCGTTCTCCCTACCTGTATATCCATTAGTTTTCCATTTTGTTGACCAAGATGACCATTACAGAAGTTTGGACAGACCACATAATACTGCTGGGGGACTTACAATAGTCGTCTTTTATTCATGTGTTTATTTCCCAAATAGTGCAAAACTTGTGCAGTAACTGCTTAAAAATAGGTTAACCTTGTAAAAAAAAAAGAAATGCACATCTTTTTGCAGGTAAAAAATGTGCATTTATTTTTATTTTTTACCATGAGCCTACAAAGCATTGCACCCTTGATTAGCAGATCACAGGTGCAATGTAGGACTCCTGCACACTGTCAGTGTCAGTGTCTGCTTGTACCTCATGCAAGCTGGCAGTTACACATTGACAGGAAGACTCAGTGAACTACCACAGCACTCAACAGGGCCCCCTGGTAGTTCACTGAGAACTACAAGCTGATAAACAGATAAAAAAAAAAACTATGTTACAGGGGGACTCATAAAAAATGAATTGCTGTGTTAATGATACTATAGTGTGATTTATGTTGCAATTCCTTCAGATGCCATTAAATATCCCCACACTTTGGTTGTTAGGCAACTTTTCCTGCTACTCACTCTAAGTAACCCAGGACATATAAGAATCAAGTAAGCTTTTGGCGGGTAGCATAGCAGTTGGTGTTTTTATTCCTGTTGTGTGATCCAGCAGAGGAGACAGACAGCATGTGAGTGTATGCAGAGCTGGGGTCTGTGCTGTCCTTTCCTGTCCTGTTCCGAGGGAGGGGGGGGGGGGTTGAAGTACTCCCTAATAAGAGTGAGCTCATGTTAATATGGAATGCCAACCTGGACTGTCATCCTTTTAGGGAAGGGAGTTCTCTTGATTAGGGATGGGCGAACGGTTCGGCCCGAGCATAAGTTTGGGCCGAACTTTGGTTGTTCAGACGTTCGTCGAACAACAAAAAATATGCAGTGTTCGTGGCAAATTCAAAAGCTGCAGAACATCGTTAAAGTCTATAGGACACTAACATGAAAGACCAAAAGTGTTCATTTTAAAGGCTTATATGCAAATTATTGCCATAAAAAGTTTTTAGGGACCCGGGTCCTGCCCCTGGGGACATGTGTCAATGTATTTTCAGGAGGAGTGATTTTAATGATGCTTAAAGTGAAACAATAAAAACAAAATATTCCTTTAAATATTGTACCTGGGGGTGTCTATAGTATGCCTGTAAAGTGGCACAGTTTTCCCGTGTTTAGAACAGTACCACAGCAAAATGACATTTCCAAAGGAAAAAAGTCATTAAAAACTGATCGCGGCTGTAATGAATTGTCGGGTCTTGGCAATATAGATAAAAAAATCATTGAAAAAAAAGCATGCCCCCCCCCCCCAGTCCATTACCAGGCACTTTGGGTCTGGTATGAATATTAAGGGGAACCCTGAATCAAAAATTTAAAAAAAAATGCATGGGGGTCCTCCCAAAATCCATACCAGGCCCTTCAGGTCTGGTATGGAAATTAAGGGGAACCCTGCACCACATTTAAAAAAAAAAAATGGTGTAGGGGTCCCCTCCAAATTCCATACCAGACCCTTATCTGAGCACACAACCTGGTAGGCCACAGGAAAAGAGGGAGGATGAGAGAGCAGAACCGTACCAGGCCACATGCCCTCAACATGGGGAGGGTGCTTTGGGGTCCCCCCCAAAACACCTTGTCCCATGTTGATGGGGACAATGGCCTCATCCACACAACCCTTGCCCGGTTGTTGTGGGGCTATGCAGGCGGGGGGCTTATCGGAATCTGGAAGCCCCCTTTAACAAGGGGACCCCCAGATCCCGGCCTCCCCCCTATGTGAATTGGTAATGGGCAATTCATTGTACCCCTACCATTTCACAAAAAAGTGTAAAAAATTGTAAAAAAGACAGGAAACACTTAGGGACAAGTCCTTCATTAAAAGACAAAAAAAATAAAATGTCCCACGATGTAGATCCATCTCAAAATCCGAAAAAAAAAGCCACAACAGCTCCGCCTTCATGGGAGGCTCCCGCTGGGCGGCGCTTCTTCCTCGATAACAGTTGTTATATAGCTGAGGGCGGGGCCATTCGGTGACGTAAACTGGTGACCCCGCCTTCCTCTGACGTCACGTGGCGGCAGAGAGGGCAGGGTTACCCATTTACATCACCGAATGGCCCTGTACTGAGCTATATAACAGCTGTCATCGAGAAGAAGCATCGCTCAGCGGGAGCCTCCCATGGAGGCGGAGCTGTTGCAGATTTTTTTTCTTTTTTCAGCTCGTCGGGTGGCATGAGATGGACCTACATCATTGGACATTTTTATTGTTTTATCTTTTAATAAAATGACTTGTAACTAAGTGTCTACCCGTTACCAATTCACATAGGGGGTGGCTGGGATCTGGGGGGTCCCCTTGTTAAAGGGGGCTTCCAGATTCCGATAAGCCCCCCGCCCACAGACCCCCACAACCACTGGGCAAGGGTTGTGGGGATGAGGCCCTTGTCCCCATCAACATGGGGACAAGGTGCTTTGGGGGCTACTCCAAAGCACCCTCCCCATGTTGAGGGCATGTGGCCTGGTATGGTTCAGGAGGGGGGTGCTCTCTCACCCCCCCTTTTCATGCGGCCTGCCAGATTACTTGCTTGGGTAAAGGTCTGGTATGGATTTTGGGGGGGAGCCCATATGCCATTTTTTTTTAATTTGGCGCAGGGTTTTCCTTAATTTCCATACCAGACCTGAAGGGCCTGGTATGGATTTTGGGGGGACCCCCATGCAATTTTTTTTTACATTTTTGGTTCGGGGTTCCACTTAATATTGATACCGGACCCAAAGGGCCTGGTAATGGACTGGGGGGGGGAACCCATGCCATTTTTTTCAATGAGTTTTATCCATATTGCCGAGACCTGACAATTCATTACAGCCGCGATGAAGTTTTAAATTACTTTTTTCCTTTAGAAATGTCATTTTTCTGTGGTACTGTTCTAAATACGGGAAACATGCACCATTTTACAGGCATACTATAGACACCCCCAGGCACAATATTTAAAGGAATATTTCATTTTTATTGTTTTACTTTAAGCATTATTAAAATTTCTGCTCCCAAAAAAACGGCCGTTTTAAAAACTTTTTTTTTTACATTGATACATGTCCCCTGGGGCAGGACCCGGGCCCCCAAACATTTTTTATGACAATACCATGCATAAAAGCCTTTAAAATGAGCACTTTTGATTTTTCATGTTCGTGTCCCATAGACTTTAATGGTGTTTGTGTGTTCATCCAAATTTTGTGCCTGTTTGCAAGTTCTGGTGCGATCCAAACCGGGGGGTGTTCAGCTCATCCCTACTCTTGATTATAAATCTGTGTGCAGGGACAGAGGGACTAACACCAGCCTAGAGTGTGGACTCAATAATTGGGCTGTATTCTGGTTAAGTCAGGCTGGGCCTTGCCTAGAGTTCCTAAGGGAGGGATGTTTTGCTGTTCCACCCTGAGGGAAGTGGGAACTTTGGGGAGTCCCATGCAAAAGGATAACAGCTGTGCCACAATGTCTGCCTTGAACCAAATGAGTCAAAACCCAATGCGATCCCACCACATTCCAATCTCAATAGACTGCATCATCATGTACACCTTTATTTTTAATGTGCCAATATTTACACTTAAAGGAAACTTATACTAGTACTTATTACATATTCTTAGTTTGTAGCTTTTCTTTTATATCAGCAGTGTGCCTTCTCACCAATTCGCGTCTGTTTTTTTTAAAATTAGGTTTCTGTAATGTATCAATTCTGGGTAAGTGCTACCTCTCTTCTTCATCCAATTTTATATTATCATAAATAAATGGATACGGTTCAGTGTTTTATTGACATATATAAATAATGGCAAACCTAGGAAAGTTTGTAAATCAGCGGACATGGGAATGGGGGTGGGACAGGTGGTGGAGTAAAGGTGGGGCAATTAGTGGTGTGCATCATCATCATGACCAGTGCATCAGATACACGATTGTAACTCTACATAAAGGTACAACTGTGGGAAGAATTAAAACATGCATATACTGTATATACGTGCAGCTCAACAAAAATGAAGATAATTGCATAGCTGCACAATGTCAGGATTGTCACAAAGTTCATATCAATATATATCAGCTATCATAAACCACTTACCATATATGCAATGCTGAGTAAAGGTGTGGACCACCGCTATAAAGGAATGCACCACAAGTTCAAAGTATACTCCTAGGTTGGGACCAAATATTCTTCTGTGTCGAACATATCATCTCTCGTTCTTTGACATATAAAGATCCTGTAAATCTGTAATTACCTTCCTGAAGTATGTGCATTCAGTCCTCACCTTGTCTTCTAACAGACCTCAATTGCTGGATAGTAGTGGAGGTCCTGACATGTGCACAATGGTTGTGTAGACATGTTTAGAATGAGTCACCATTCAGGTCTCTGATTCCACATTGACATTTTAAAGGTGTAGACCAGTGGTGGAACTACCAGGGTCGCAACAGTCCCACTTGCGACTGGGCCCTGGTAAATCCTGCCACTGTAAGGAGGCCCCAAGACCTTGCAAAAGACTTCCGGTCCGACACCTGGTGTATGGGCTGCTGGTTCTCTCACCACCGACACTTGGCTCCAGTGACTGGCTCTCATCTTGTGTGGGGTGTTTCTGTTCCCACACGCTGCAATTACAGTGTAAGACATCTCTCCCTCTCCCTTCCTCCCCCCTCCTGCCCACCTCACACTTACACCCAGACTGAAGTAGAATGTACTCAGCTTCAACAGATTGGGACGTGCTAGTCTGAGGTTTGTACTGAATCTTAATGCTTGGCACTTGCAGGGGAAGGAAACACAGTGAAGGGGAATCAGAGAAGGGACAAGTTGTCAAAGAAGAATACTTGCAATGATTTGGGGGGATAATAGGATGCTTTATGTGCTAGGGGGAACTTTGAGAAGGGAGAAAACTTGTGAAGAAGGGGGGGGGGGGGTCAGATGTTTTAATTAACCCCCCTTCCAGCACAATTTCTCTCCCCTCCCAAAGTGCCCCCTAGCACATAAAGCATCCTCTTATCCCCCAAATCACTGCAAGTATTCTTCTTTGATAACTTGCCCCCTTCCCCTCTTCTTAAAAGACAAAATTGCTGCTGTTGAGGGGACAATCATGGTGTCTGGGATCCTGGGCACCTTGCTATAAATTCAGGGCAATTGCTCCAGGTACCCATGCTAGTGCCCCCCCTGTCAGGCAAGTTAGTGGAGCCAAGTGCCTGAACTTTTTTTTGGGCACTGGGCCCCAAGACTAAGGGCCGGTTCACACCACAAATCGTTCCTTTGCAATTCACATGAATGAATGAATGAATAATTTGTATAGCGTTGCAATGCAAACTGAATCACCTCAATGCTTCATGCCTTCCAGGTGCTGTGTGATTTCAGCCCTTTCATTTTAATGGGCTGAAACTGTGTCGGTCTGCACTAAGAGCTGTGCATGCGCTACTTTTCAAAACGCACAGCAACTGGATCACATGGTACTGTTGATCAAATATTCTTGTGCAGGCAAACACTGCATTTGCGACCTGCATTTGGGTAGTCATTAACCCCATGCCACACACAAATATATGGCATCTCAGCACCTGGGCCTTGGCACAGAGAGGCCGCATATTTGCATGAATTGTGATCAGTAGCGATGTGCATGCCTTGAACGCCCCCTTCAATGTTACCAGCGTCTAACTGAAAGTTCCCGATCACTGCAAGTGATCAGGAGTTTTCAGATCACATGACTGCCAGGAGGCACAGCATGATGAGGTTAAGTTGACACCCATTACAGATCGCTATGGCAGTGCATTTTGAATGCAGTGTGGGAAATGCACACAAAACGCAGGTTTCCCTCACAGCATTCTGGAATAAACAGACCCTTAATCCGGATACA
This sequence comes from Lithobates sylvaticus, assembly GCA_028564925.1. NCBI lineage: Eukaryota > Metazoa > Chordata > Amphibia > Anura > Ranidae > Lithobates > Lithobates sylvaticus. Next base: position 296,358,974 of record CM053031.1, on the reverse strand, counting down.
CAGGATTTCATTTTTATCTCAGGAAGGTCCCACAAAACCAGGACAGTTGGGAAGTATGGATTTGTATTAGAAGGGCATCAAAAAATCAAAATAAACCTTCACCTGTGTAGACAAAAGGTCTTGCACCGGCTCTTCTGTTACTGTTAACCGCCTCCTAACTTGGACCCCCACCACTCCCCACTGCTGCTAGCCCAATGCTGCCAGTCTGAAATTTTAACTTCTATCAGTGTCCCCAATGTGAGCCACTTGCTGTCAGAGCTCTTTTCCTGCACCACTGCAGCTCTTATTCCTGGGGTCGGCAACGGGTATGTTGGTTCTCCTGTCATGGGTGATCTGCTCAGGGTCCGCTCACTGAGCCTGTCAGTAACATCCTGTTTAAAAGCCTTTCAGATGCTGGGAGTGCAAGTCTTACGTGCCGGTAAAATCTATCACATTTATGGCAGTACCTAAATGCAGGCGGAACACAGGGGCAGAACTACCAGGGTCACAAAGGTTGCACTTGGGACTGGACCCTGGTGTTCTACCACCATGATGGCAGAAAGAAGGCCGCTGTGAGACCCTAATAAAGGGCTCCACAATGAGAGTAAAGGGATCCAGGATCGGGACCAGAGGTCAGGGGGGCCCTTCATGTTTTTTTGCACCGGGGCCCTAAAAAGTTGTAGTTGCGCTTCTAGTGTAGACATAGATATTCACATAGAAATAGTACAGCGCTAAAAATTAGAACAAACCATGTATATGTAACATGCATATTTACCACCTATGTTTTCACAATTGTGTAGTGATACTTCATATGAATGTACACATACATGGTTCTCATTTTTTAGCACTGCACTATTTCTATAAACACAATTTTGTTAAATTTATATCAATTGAGGTGCTGGCTGCTGTTTATACCATTGTAGTGAGCCCAGCTGATAACAAGCTGGTAACACCAATGAAAAGCCAGCATTGCGGGCCGAGATCAGGCAAGCTTCTGGATGGATAACAGTCTGCAGTTGTAACACTGCACCAGGCTGAGACCAAACATTTAAGTCCTGGTGATAGTATAGTGTCTATTCTAGGTTGTGTGAGCTGGGGATAGGTAACAGGTACAAAATCTCCCTGGGTTGAGCACGCTTTCGGGCACAGATACCAGTTCAATGGAGTGGAATCAAACAGTGGTGTGTTTATTGGTGCTATATACAAGTCTATTTACAGGTTGTGTACAGTGTTATAGAAAATAAACAGGGCAAAAACGACTAAATAAAATCCTAGCTGTGTTCCGGCACAAACTACCATTCCTTACTATGATGCTGAGCAAGCCTAACGCTTGTAAGCCTCCACATACACAGCTTGTTTGCTTTTCACCAACCTTGCAGCTCTCTCAGACAGGACTTGTCTGTTCCCCAGGTATGAGAGCTCTGCCTGCATGTCTCAGGTGAGTATAAATTTCTTCCAGGAAGAGGAATAAAACCCAAACTGGAACAAGGATCAGAGCTGTAAACCCTGAACAGAACTTTTCCAAGCTCTCTCAGAGAGACACTCTGCTACAGCAGATAGAGGACTTCATCCAATTGGGATGAGAGAGTTAAAGTGTCTGTAAACCGTTACAGACCACATTTCCCTACAGGTAAGCCTATAATAAGGCTTACATGTAGGTACTGGAAATGTCTCCTAAACTTGCACGGTTTACGAGATATTTACCATATACGCTTGCGCCGACGTCATCGGTGCATGCACACTTTAGAAAGGGCACGATCATGGATCAAGGACAATTTTCCAATTGGACACTTAAATTCCATGAGATCTCAGGCAGTCATATTGATGGGGGACTTGATAAATAGGGTGCCCCACATCATTCTGGCATGGCTAAAATTAGTGAACAGGTACCCATTGGTTAGGGCAAGTAAAAAGTGTAGGGTAGGCTTTCTGGTGAGTTGGGATAGCTCAGGGAGGTCTCCTTCTGTTTGGGATACCATCAGGTGTCTGGTAAAGAAGTGTGACGTCTCCTTCACACACAAAGTGCAATTTGGTAATCAGTATATCACCAACCCTAATGTTGCGTACACACGGTCAGAATTCTCGTCAGAAAAAGCTCTGATGGTTTTCCCGTCGGAATTCCGATGGAATTTCGCTCAAACTGTCTTGCCTACACACAGTCACACCAAATTCTGACGGTCTGTAACACAGCGGCATACAACACGTTTGACTGCACTATAAAAGGGAAGTTTAATGCTTCTGAGCATGCGCCGAATTGTTTCCGAGCATGCGTCGGATTTTGCGTGTCGGAATTGCATACACGCGATCGTAAAATCCGATAGAAAGGTTTTTATGTCGGAAAAATTAAGAACAGGTTCTCAATCCAAAGTCCGTCGGAAATTCCAACAGAAAAAGACCGATGGGCATACACACAGTCGGAAAATCCGATGAAAAGCTCCCATCGGACTGTTTCCATTGGAAATTCCGACCGTGTGTACGCAGCATAAGCCATCCTCTGGTAACACAAATTAATAGACACATGACACAGTGATAGCTTTATTCCTGGATTGCCTTATATCAATGTCAAAGCATTGCTTGTGGTGTTTCTGCTATCCTTTTTTACATTTAATACAAGTTATATTAGTGCTCCATAAGACTGTGTGTGGTTCCTTTGTGTTGGGTACTTTGTCTGTTTCCCCGTCTACACAAAGGAACCTTTTTTCTCTCTCACTCTTGGGCCACCAATTCTCACATTTACTCACATTTTTCCATTGTGGAATCATTCCAGCCTCACACAAAAAACACATAGTTATATAATGAAAATACTTTATGTAGTTTTGCCTTTAGTTCTACTCTAATCCTGGTTGTATATATTTGATATGTAGTGTTCTCTTTGTATCAGTATTGTGCCTGATCACCAATTCACCTTTATTTCTTCATCAGGCCACTGGGAATTTTACAGCCTGGGTAAGTAAAGCTCTTTATACTTCCTATCTATATCTCATTCCGCCTTTTCTTCTCCAATTTTTCTATCATTTATTTGTTAGGCCTGTGATTAATTTGTTTGCCTCTATATAGCCCTATATGAATGCATGACCTGAAGAAAGTCAACTACAGGTCGTGTGTACTGGCCAATGAATTCTGAATGATCTCAGAAACACCTCAAACTGATCTCATCAAGACAATCCCAACACTGTGTCCACATGTGTTGTAGAGAGATATGTAGATAGCTGTATGGAAATATTCAGAATGCTCCATAAATCTAAATTGTTGTACTTATGTTCTTTTAAATGTACATTGGTGCTAAATACTTTCTCATAGTGAGACTAAAGCCTCATACACACGATTGGACCGTGGACCAACTTTCCCGTGGGTTTTTGTACAAGTTGGTATTGCATACACACGATCGGACTTTTTAGGCAACAAACAAGAACGTAGTGACGTTTCAACGTACTGGCGACCCTTCAAAAGAGGACGTTCGAATACTCCTGCGCCACCTTTGGTCAACTTCTGTATTGTTGTCTGATCTTTTGCATTGGTTCTGAGCATGAGTGTTTCTACTTTGTACAAAAGTCCGATGGTTTTGTGTACACACGGTCGGACTTTGGTCCATCAGACTTTTGTTGGCAGAAAGTTGGTCCGTTCGCACAGCCAACAAAAGTCAGACGAAAATGGAAAAAGTTGGTCCGATGGAGCGTACACACGGTCGGATGTTGGTCCAAAATAGCTAATTTGCATGTTGGTTGTCAAAAAGTCCGATCGTGTGTACGGGCCTTTATGGTGTCATCAGTCACAGTGTACAGAATAATGCTTTCATTCCATGCCCTGACCCCTTGAAGACTTATGCCACGTACACACGGTTGGATTTTCCGAGGGGGGAAATGTTGGATGTGAGCTTGTTGGCCGAAAGTCCAACCGTGTGTATGCTCCTTCGAACATTTGCTGTCGGACTTTCCGCCAACAAACGTTGGCTAGCAGGTTCTCAAACTTTCCGCCAACAAAACTTTGTTGTCGGAAAGTCTGATCGTGTGTACACAAGTCTGACGCACGAAATTTCACGCATGCTCGGAATCGAGCAGAAGGAGCCGCACTGGCTATTGAAATTCCTTTTCCTCGGCTTGTCGTAAGTCTTGTACGTCACCGCGTTCTCACGTTCGTAATTGTTTGCCAACATTTGTGTGACCGTGTGTATGCAAGACAAGTTGAAGTCAACAACCTTTGAACAAAAATCTACAGTTTTGTTGTCAGAAAGTCCAATCGTGTGTACGGGGCATTAACCCTTTTCTCAGATTTGTCGCTTACAAGTTAAAACCAGTATTTTTTGCTAAAAAATTACTTAGAACTCCCAAACATTATATATATATATATATATATATATATATATATATATAGCAGAGACATTAGAGAATACAATGTTGGTTGTTGCAATATTTTATGTCACACTGTATTTGCGCAGCCGTCTTTCAAACTAATTATTTTTTTTCATAAATAAATAATAATAATGAAAAAAAAACAAAACAGTAAAGGTAGCCCAAATCTTTGATTAATGTTAAAGATGATGTTACATCGAGTAAATAGATACCTAACATGTCACACTTTAAAATTGGGCACCTTTGTGGAATGGCGACAAGCTACGGTACTTAACCATATGCTGACCAGCGCATGACGATATACATCGGCACAATGGCACGGCTGGGCAAATGGGCATACAGGTACGTCCCCTTTAAATCGCGGCATTGTGGGCGTACCCGCCGTGTACTCCGTGACCATGACCGTGGGTCCCGCAGACTCGATGTCTGACGGGGGCCCGTGATTGTGTCATGGAGTGGCAGAACGGGGAGATGCCTATGTAAACAAAGCATTTCCCGTTCTGCCTAGTGACATGAAAGAGATCTACTGCTCCCTGTCATTGGGAGCAGTGATCGCTGTCATGTGAGTTGTAGCCCATCCCACCACAGTTAGAACACCTCCCTAGGACACACTTAACCCCTTGATTTCCCCCTAGTGTTTAACTCCTTCCCTGCCAGTGTCATGTAATCAGTGCATTTTTATAGCACTGATCCCTGTATAAAAGACAATGGTCCCAAAATAGTGTCAAAAGTGTCCGATGTGTCAGCCATAATGTCGCAGTCACGATAAAAATCGCAGATCACCGCCATTACTAATAAAAAAAAAAAATAATAAAAATGCCAAAAAATCTATCCCCTATTTGTAGACGCTATAACTTTTGCACAACCCAATCAATATACGCTTATTGCAATTTTTTTACCAAAAATATGTAGAAGAATACGTATCGGCCTTTATTGAGAAAGAAATTATTTTTTTATATATTTTTGGGGGATATTTATTATAGCAAAAAGTAAAAAATATAGCTTTTTTTCAAAATTGTCCCTCTTTTTTTGTTTATAGTGCAAAAAATAAAAACCGCAGAGGTGATCAAATACCACCAAAAGAAAGCTCTATTTGTGGGGAAAAAAGGACAAAGATTGTGTTTGAGTGCAACGTTGCACGACTGCGCAATTGTGAGTTAAATTGCTCTGGTCAGGAAGGGGGTAAATCCTTCCGGGGTGAAGTGGTTAAAAAATCTCCATAGGCGTCGCTGTAAAAAAAAAAAGAATGGTTACCAGATTAGAGTTACAGAGGAGGTCTAGTGCTAGAATTATTGCTCTCACTCTAATGCCGCGTACACACAGTCAGACTTTCTGACCATGTCTATGCTCCATCAAACATTTGCTTTTTTGCTTTTGAATTTCTGGCCACAAATGTTTGAGAGCAGGTCCATCGCACAAAAGTTCACACATGCTCAGAATCTAGCAGAAGGAGCCGCACTGGAACTTCCTTTTTCTTGGCTCGTCGTACGTCTTGTACGTCACCACGTTCTTGATGTTTGGAATTTTGGGCCAACATTTGTGTGACCGTGTGTATGCAAGATCATGCTTCGGAAAAAAATCCACGGTTTTGTTGTTGGAAAGTCCGATCATGTGTACGCGGCATAACAGTTGCGGTGATACCTCACATGTGTTGTTTAAACACTGTTTAAGTTTGCGGGGGAGACTTCCGTATGCGTTCGCTTCTGCGTGGAAGCACGGAGAAATGGGGCGCTTTAAATTAAAAAAAAATGTATTCTTGTATAAAAATATTTGTACAGATTACAAGACTACAAAATGTTTTCTATACATAGAAATATTTGTATGTTCATTTCTTTATTTTAGTCAAAGTACGAACTTGGGATCTTCTCCAGATCAGAAATCAGTGATTATTCCTGGATAACAGAACTGCTCCATTCAGATCAATTCGGGGATCATGTTTCAGATGTCAGACATTCTGATATTATCAATGACCCAATCAACACCGGGACGTGCACCTTTGGTATTTTGTACTTCACCAAGAAGAGAGGGAAAATCAATGAAATAGATGCCAAAGATGTTCAACTGATACAACAGTACAGAAGTCGTCTTGGTAAAGATTTTATAATATCCATATTTACTGTATTTATCGGTGTATAACACACACCTTTTTCACCATGAAAATCGGGTGCAAATAGTGTGTGCGTGTTATACACCGATACTGCAATTTGGGCTGCCTAGGAGGGAACCAGGAGGGGGGCGGGACGAGTGCCGTCAGATTACATACAGCCAGAATCTCCTGTTTAGTCTGTGGCCTCTGTAATAGGAAGTCCTTTCTCCTGGGCCGGCATTGGACCAGTGTTCTGTCTATCATAGAAGCCGCTCCAGGAGGCGGGACTTTGTATTAACCGGTTCCCGACCAGCTCCTGCACATATACGTCGGCAGAATGGCACGGCTAGGCAAAGTAACGTACCTGTACATTACTTTGAACTTTCCACCGTGCGTGCGCATGCCTGCCGCGAGCTCCGTGACCGCGCTCGCGGGTCCTGCGGACTCGATTGTCGCGGGGATACCCGCGATCGTGTCACGGAGCTCAAGAACAGGGAGATGCCGATGTAAACAGCATCTACCCATTCTGCCTAGTGACAGGACACTGATCGTCTGCTCCCTGTCATCGGGAGCAGCGATCAGTGTGGTGTCACACACAGCCACGCCCCCAGACAGTTATAAACACGCCCCTAGGAACACTTAACCCCTCCCTGCCCCTACTGGTTAACCCCTTCACTGCCAGTGACATTTTTACAGTAATCAATGCAATTTTATAGCATCGATCACTGTATTAATGCCAATGGTCCCAAAAATGTGTCAAAATTGTCCTATGTGTCTGCCAAAATGTTGCAGTCATGATAAAAATCGCTGATCGCCGCCGTTACTAGTAAAAAATAATTATTAATAAAAATGACATAAAACTATCCCCTATTTTGTAGACGCTATAACTTTTGCGCAAACCAATCCTAAACGCTTATTGCAATTTTTTTTACCAAAAATATGTAGAAGAATACGTATCGGGCCTAAACTGAGGAAAAAAAAAAAGTTTTTTTTTATACATTTTTACGGGATATTTATTATAGCAAAAAGTAAAAAAATAATGTGTTTTTTTCAAAATTGGCGCTCTATTTTTGTTTATAGCGCAAAAAATAAAAGCTGCAGAGGTGATCAAATACCACCAAAGCTCTATTTATGAGAAAAAAAATTATGTCAATTTTGTTTGGGAGCCACGTCGCACGACCGCGCAATTTTCAGTTAAAGCGATGCAGTGCCAAATCGCAAAAAACGCTCTGGTCAGGAAGGGGGTAAATTCTTCCGGGGCTGAAGTGGTCAAACAGAAGGAATAACAATCCCTGTATCGGGAAACCTTACTAGGTACATATATAAAGGATGATTATAGTCCACTGTTTTCCACAGGGCACATAAAAGCGAAAAACAGAATTTGGAAACATACTAGATCCCTATCACTGAAAATTAGGAAAGAAAGAAATATGCAAATTAATTCCAATACTACCTCATTATGTCTTCCTATGACTCTCTTTATTGTGAGCTCCAGTGACTATAGACACTTGGGATACAATAAATTCCCCATTAACACTGCAACTAATGGAAGTAAATTATTGTCAATTTTATCTTCAAGAAGAATGTGACTGTAAGCCCCTGTACACACGGTCAGAAATTCCGACCACAAAATCCGTCGGATTTTTTCCGGAAAAAGTCCGATCGGATTTTGTTGTTGGAAAATTTGAGAGCAGGATCTCCAATTCAAAATCATCCAAAGTCCGATGGAGCCCACGCATGGGCGGATTTTCCGACAACATGGTACGATCGGACATTTTAAGTCGGAAATGCCGACCGTGTGTATGGGGCATAATAAATGATGATGATGATGACAATGATCTGTACATACAGAAGAAAGCATGTAACTCTTATTATTAATACTTTGTGTGTCTACAGGGAAGGATAATGTGATCATAGTAATGGATGATGTGGAGGACAGCAGTGATCAGAAGAAGATGCAGATATTGGAAAGTCATCCTGACATAGAAGATTTATACCACAATCTCTTTTTATTCAGTCAGCAGGAAAAGTCATCATATATAGTATAGAACCTTATTGTCATCTCTGCTGAACATAAATGAACATTGCCAATGTTAAATACAATTTAGGGGTCTTCAAACAAGACATTCAAATGAGATAGTATATCCAGATCTTAAGATAAGATAAGCAGGTGGTTTATTGTATACACTGCAGTGGAGAGACACAACACACACTGATATTTAGCACTACAAGCCCCGAACCAAGAAGGAAGTGTCTCTGACTTAAAAACATCAAGTTTAACATTATATACGTATGAATATGCATAAGTTCTAGGCATGTTATAGGTGTGATCATATAGTTTAGTCCAATCAGCAGGGATGAGCTTTATGTTCGAGTCAAACTCAAAAGTGCTAATTTTAAAGGCTTATATGCATGGCATTGTCATAAAAAGTGTTTGGGGACCTGGGACCTGCCCCAGGGGACATGTATCAATGCAAAAAAAAAGTTTTAAAAACTTCAGTTTTTTTGGGAGCAGTGATTTTAATAATGCTTAAAGTGAAACAATAAAAGTGTAATATTCCTTTAAATTTCGTACCTGGGGGTTGTCTATAGTATGCCTGTTAAGGGGCGCATGTTTCCTGTGTTTAGAACAGTCTGACAGCAAAATTACATTTCTAAAGGAAAAAAAGTAATTTAAAACTACTCGTGGCTAAAATGAATTGTCGGTCCGCAATACACATAAAAGTTCATTGATAAAAACGGCATGGGGATTTCCCCACAGGGGAACACCAAACAAAAAAAAAAAAAATGGATGGGGGTCCCCCTAAATTCCATACCAGGCCCTTTAGGTCTGGTATGAATTTTAAGGGGAACCCTGCACCAAAAAAAAATGGCGTAGGGTCCCCCTCAAAATCCATACCAGACCCTTATCTAAGCATGCAACCTGGCAGGCTGCAGGAAAAGAGGGGGGACTAGAGAGCGCCGCCCCTCCTGAACCGTACCAGGCCACATGCCCTCCACATTGGGAGGGTGCTTTGAGGTAGCCCCCTCAAATCACCTTGTTCCCATGTTAATGGGGAGAAGGGCCTCATCCCCACAACCCTTGCCGGTAAAAGTGGGCCTCTGCGGGCGGGGGGCTTATCGGAATCTGGAAGCCCCCTTTAACAAGGGGACCCCAAGATCCTGACCCCCCCTATGTGAATTGGTAATGGGGTACAAATGTACCCCTACCATTTCACTAAAAAAGTGACAAAAAGGTTTTTTACACAAGAGACGATTTTTGACAAGTCCTTTATTAAATTCTTCTTCTTTCCACTTCTTCTTTCATCTTCTTTCTTCTGGTCTTCTTTCGGTGTTCTTCTTGTTCCTCCAACTTCTTCTTCTCCATCTTCTTCTTCATCTTCTTCTTCCTCCGCTCTTCTCGTCCCACATCTTGCTCCAGCTTTTTCTCCACTCCGTCAGCACGATCTGCCTCTGTGGAAGTCTTCAGCTGTGTGCCGCTTCGATTCTTCTGACACTTCTTAAATAACGGAGGGCTGGGCCACCCGGTGACCCCACCTTCCTCTGATGCACGTGATGTCAGAGGGGGACGTGGTCACCCATTTATGTAAACGGGTGACCCCGCCCCCTCTGACAACACAGGGAAAGCCATAGGGATCTCTGTAATCTGGGTTTGTCATATTTTTCCTATCATAATGTCACATTGTGTACCTCTTTCCCTTACTAAACATGGGGATATTCTCAAAGGCCTTAAGCTATATTTAACATAAAATGTATTTTCACAATAATAGAACATTTGTGATATTTCTGGACATACTGGTATTTTGGGCAGCTTTGTATGGCTTAAACTCAAAATGAAAGTAAATAGGTACTAGGTGTATGGCTTTTTTTTTTTTTTTTTTGGAACTGTCTGGCCTATGTGAACATATCTAGCAATTACTCAAAGTACTCTTTATGCCTGTTAGCATGTGTAATTTGTTAAGGTGATTTTCCTCTATAGCCTTGACTGCTAAGATCAAGCAAAGGCATAACAGTAGTTGACTCATCTTTTTAAATTAGCTGTACTTTCTTGCAATGGTGGTATATAACCACACCATTTTACAGCTGTAGCAGTTGTCAGGAACACTTGGTAGGGTCCTTCAAACTTTGGTCCCAAAGATACTTTCACATGTTTTTTTACTAGGACCCAATCACCTGGCTGTAAATCATGTGTTCCAGTTACTTGATCTGGAATTGAATCAAAAACAAACTTGTGCATCACAATTAGTTGCTTGTATCCAGTGATGTAAGTAACTGAGTTAAAATAAACAGAGTTACTTAACGCAGTTACTTTAGAGGGTAACAAGTAATCTAACTGATTACTTTTCCCCTCATGGTAATGCAGTTCCCATTACTTGGGCTGAGTTACCTCAATTACATCTACTGCCACTAGATGGCAGTAGTGTAATTCCGGTGTCCTGCCAAAAAAGTTACCCCGCCGGATAAGGACCCCCTGTACTGCGCAGGTGCAGCGCTTGCGCAGTACGAAGGACTACGGAGCTTACGAAAATTGGCGAACGTAAACAGCTCTGAGTGAACTCTACACCGTGCAGGTGCATTTAACATCTAATTGTACGAGGCGATGCCGTACGCTCCCGATGCTCGTGCACTCTGCAAGGGGCGTCTATCGTGTAACTAAGGGGCGGGTCTAGTATTACTGTAACCAAGGGGCGCATTTATTATTATTGTTATATATGGAGCTCTGACCATTAATTTAACATTCGTTCTCTTCTGTAGCCATCCGCCCCTTACACGATATAATAATAATAGACCCGCCCCTTGCTTACACGCTATAACAGATCTGCCCCTTGGTTAGAGTAATAATAGAGCAGCCCCTTGGTTACACGATATATAACAATAATAATAAATGTGCCCCTTGCTTACAGTAATACTAGACCTGCCCCTTAGTTACACGTATAGAATATTAAAAAAAAGTCACAGTTACTTTGCTGCGTAATAATTACTTTTCCAATGTAGTAACTAAGTTACTAACGCTATTACTATTACTTTTTGGGAGAAGTAATTTGTAACTCAACTAATTACTTTTTTAAAGTAAGATGACCAACACTGCTTGTATCAGACAATTACATAACAAAACAAAAGAATTATACATTACAGCAGTCTGATATGGAAAATACAACCCTGTCTTACGTGGGCCCCCAAACAAAATCTCATAAGGGCTTAAGTTTTCTGACCTATAAGTAGGGGTAGTCCTGATGCTGTAAAGAACCAGAGGCAACAGGTTCTGGCCATGGTTGCTTTACTGACCCATCTTCTCTTTTCCTGCATTAATTTAGCTATCCTTTCTTTAATGATTCCACTATATGTGTCTACATTCCCTGAACTCTGAGGATGATAGGGGCTTGGAAGGCCTGCTCAATTGCCAAATCCTTGCATATCATTTGTATGACCTGTCCAGTGAAATGTGTTCCTGTGTCACTCTCTATGGTTTCAGGGACTCCAAAGAAGCATATTACTTCGGAATGGAGCTTCTTTGCGGTTGTCTTGGCATTTGCTTTAACCACCGGTCAGGCTTCTATTCAGCTTAAAAATATGTCTACGCACAAGAAAACATATTGATATTGGCCTGATATGGGCAATTGGATGTAATCAATCTGAAGTCTTTGGAAAAGGAAAAGTATTCCGGAGCTGAAGCGACAATACCTTGTGTCAAGGACTTACCAGGCGCTTTTGGGCTCTCCGTGTGCACGCGGGTGCGCGGCGCGCGCGTGCACGTTAGCGTGTGCGTGCACGTTGGCGTGCGCGCGTGCACGTGCGCTTGCGCGAGGGTGCAATTGGCGCCAAAACGGGCTTTAAAAGCCCAGCGGTGACACTCAGCCAGTGCTGTGTTGTCTCAGCTATCCTGCTTGTCAGCTATCTGAAACCTGATCTGAACCTGTGATTCCCGTTATCGACCCGGCTCTGTTTGGACTACCCTGCCTTCTCCTATCCGACCCGGCCTGCCTGACCTTGTCTACATCTACTTCTGGTTACCGACTCCTGCCTGCCTACCGACTCTGCCATTGCCTGCTCCTATCATCTGATTGATCTGCTGTTGCCAACCAGGACTGTTTGACCTTGCCTTGCCGATTCCCGTTTGTCTGATCCACCTGCTGCCTGGTTCTGTTGTATCCAGCTTCACCACCCCCAGCTGCAGACTTACACCCTGCCACCTGTATACGGATACTTCTGGAGGACCTCCTTGTTGATCTCAACACCTTCCTCTACAAACAAACCAGGCACTCCTACCCCACTGTGCTCACGTGACCACTGTCCCCACCCCAGTGGACCGTGAACCAGCGCTGTATGAGAGGTCTTCTCCTACAAGTCAGGCTCTACGTCCAGGTACGTAACACCTTGGGAGGTTTACTCTCCAAAATGTGGTCATTTTGTGGGGGTTTCTACTGTTCTGGTGCTCCAGGGCATCCACAAATGTAATAGGTAGTTAGTAAATGTATGCTTTTAGAAAGCCTGAAGGTGCTCCTTGGATTTTAGGTCTCTCTATGTAGCTGTAAAAAAGTCTTGTGAAAGCTCCATACCCAGAATGAGTACAAGAATGTGTATTGTGGTATAATTCTAAGTATGCCTATGTTGTGTGTTACAAACATCATATTCATTTTCTTAAATGTATGCAAAAAAAGTTTTTTCTTTCCTGTATTTTTCCAAAAATGTGTGGCAAAAAATAAAAATTTCAAAAGACTTATTATTCTTTTCTGAAATTACCTTGGGGTGTTTGCTTTTCAAAAGAAGGTCATTTTGTGGGTGTTTTTCTCGTCCTGTCACTTTAGGGACTCAAAAAAAATAGTAAAAGGTCAAGCAAAAAAGTGCATAATTTATATCCCTAAAAGCCCAAACATGCTCCTTGTAATTGTAAGTATGCCTGTGCTATGTGTGAGAAATAACTTGTTAAAAAAGACTATTTTTATTTTGTTTCTTCAGTTTCCAAAAAAGTGACAAAATTACAACTTCAAAAACTTACCATGCCTCTTACTAAATACCTATGGCTGTCTGCTTTTATCATCACTATAATAGGCAATTACAGTGTAACAAATCAAAGCTCACCCCCCAGAGTAGTACATTGTCACTGTTGTAAAACAAAAAAAAAATGTTCAGTTGCCATGCTTCATGTTTTCAAATTCCAGCTTCCATTTTGGGATACACGTACATATTATAATAAGTGGGATTTTTCCAAAACGAAAATCATTCTCCAAGAAAAAAAATTCCATCCTTCTATTTTGATTTTCCACCATCAATTTGGTGAAACTAATTATTGATTTGACCCCAGATAACTGTTTGAAAATCAAATAAACATTTTGAAAGCAATTTTTTTTTAACAAAATTTGACTGAAGTATGTCCAGCTTTAGATGTCAGCATGCAATTCATAAATATACATACAGCTGGCCATGTTACTCATTTCTTGTGTCACTATGGTAGATTCCTCTATTAAAATACAATATTGTCTTTTCCAAATAAATTAATGGGAAATAAATTAAACCTATAAAACAAACCTGTGTAAAAAAAAATAAATAAAACATCTCTGTTATTCATATCAGAAATATTATGAGTAATGTGAATGATCTAAAGGATGTAATATATTCAGAACAAATTATATATGGTGTACAGTTTCATAGTCTGATCATTCTTGACTTACCCTTGTAAGCTGAGGGAATCCATCTGTCTGCCAAAGACGAGACATTATTTGTAAAGTGATGTGACCCCCATGGGAGGGCTCTTTCCTCAGATGTGAACCAGATGTGATTTGCTTATAAGTTTCTCTGCTATTCATTAAAAATAACTTGCATTAACTCCCAGAGGTAATCACTTTAAGGCTACTTTAATCACTTAGTCACTTTAATCACTTAAAGTGGGGTGCCCATTTAAAAATAAAAAATAAAAGTCAGCAGCTACAAATACTGCAGCTGCTGACTTTAATAATCGGACACTTACCTGTCCCAGGGTCCAGCGATGCGGGGGATCGAAGCCCTGCTCGTCTCCCCCTCCGCTTGGCGGCACCAGCATGTCACGTGTCCCAGATGATTGACAAGAGGGAGGGGGCAGAGCTGAGCCCTTCCTGCGCTGAGGGGAAGTGATGTCACCAGCCCAGGCACTGAAGGAGGCAGACTACGAGGGACCCCCTAGCAACAGACATTTAGAGGTGAGTTAAATGTCAATGAAGTCTATAGGCTTCATTGACAAAGTAACCCTTCCATCTACAGAGTATCTAGTATGCATTTGTTTAGTACTGTAATTTTCAGATACAATTACAATAATAAAAAAAAAATAAAAAAAAATTATGGGTTGTAATTATGCAAATTATTCATAGTTATTATTTAGGTAACAGACACATGCTGATAATGCAACATTTTACCCAGGTTTTTAATCGCCCAAGCATCTTTAAATGAATATTTATCATTTTTAGGTCTGTACATACAAATTTATATTTTATTAAAAGAAAAATAAGGCATTCACAGATCATTACCCTGGGCCTTCCCCAGTTAACCACTTCAATACCGGGCACTTACCCCCCCCCCCCTGCCTGCCCAGGCAATTTTTCCCTCTTTCAGCGTTGTCACAATTTGAATGACAATTGCACGGTCATGCTACACTGTAACCATGTGAAATTTTAATCATTTTATTCACACAAATAGAGCTTTCTTTTGGTGGTATTTAATCACTCCTGGGTTTTTAATTTTTTCCAAAAACAAAAGCAAAAGACCAAAAAAAAAAACAATAATCTTTTACTTTCTGCTATAAAATCTATACAATAAAAAAATCTAATTTCTTCATCTATTTAGGCCAATATGTATTTTGCTACATATTTTTGGTAAAAACGTTTTTCTTAGTTTCTGTCAGTAAATTTTGTAAATAAGTAATTTTTCTCCTTCACTGAGGGGCGCTTATGAGGCAGCACTGATGAGCACTGATAGGCTGCAATGATGGGCACTGATGAGGTGGCACTTATGGGCACTGATGAGGTAGCACTTATGGGCACTGATTAGGTGGCACTGATGAGGAGGCACGAATATGCCTCACTTATGGGCACTGATAGGTGGCACTGATATGTAGCGCTGATGATCCCTGATAGGCGGCACTGATGGGTGTCACTGGTGGGCACTGGGCACAGATAGGCGGCACTGATGATCGGAACTGATGGGCAGCAGTGATGAGCATTGATAGGCACCAGTGATGGGCATTGATGGACAGCACTGATAGCCAACACTCACTGGCATCACTGATGGCCACTGATTGCTGGCACTTGTGGGTACTGATTGCTGGCACTTGTGGGCACAGATTGGTGACAATTGTGGGCACTGGTTGGCACTGATTACTGGCAATGGTGGGCACACATTTTTGGCACTGGTAGCACTTAATTGTAATCAGTGCCCTGATTACATCCCTAGATGTCCTCTATGAGGAGATGCCGCTGATCGGCTCTCCTCTCCTCACACTCTGTCAGTGTGAGGCGAGGAGAGCCAATTACTGGCATCTCCGTGTTTACATGTGACCGGCTGTGATTGGACACAGCCAATCACATGGTTTACACAGATCGGGGTTGCACCGTGTCCTAGCAACATGGCACGATCGCCGCGCTGTGTGCTCCCATTTGACAGCCGGCAGGCTGGAAGTAGTTAAAGGAAGTTGAAAGTATATGTGAGGGTTCGTTTTTATTTGTGCCATGTTTTTATTGCTCTCTGTGTCCCTAGAGAAAGAGCTGAGGGAAAGTCCCCCCCAAAGGAAAATTCTTATCACTTTGGAGAGATTTCTTCTTATTTCCTGTTGTTTTTCCAGCATAGAAAGTGAAGAAAATCTCCCTATTGGGCCACAGGCCACAGACTGTAACCCTACACTACACCCTTTCAGACAGAAATGATTTGCATTATAAATAATACATAATAAAAAATAAATAAAAATACAATTATAAATATAACAAATATCTACAGTATATCATGCAAAACAGAAAAGTTTTGCACTACAAAAATAAATAAATAAAATTATGAAAATAAAATGAATAAAAATAAATAACAATTAAAAATAATAATAAAAAAAGTATGAGTCAATGATTTAATATAGAGTTTAGAAATGTCACACTACAATATTAATGTTCAAGTCAGTTAGCTAATAAAGTTAATTTAGTTAATAAAGTGAAGCTGCATTTATTTTTCAAACATTTATGTGCAATGTCTTTTTTTCAGTGTTTCTTTGACATAGTTTGCTTTTTAACCACTTCAGTACCAGGCACTTATACATCTTACTGCTCAGGCCAATTTTCAGCTTTCAGCACATTCGCAATTTGAATGACAGTTGCGCAGTCATGCTACACTGTATCCAAAGAATTTTTTTATAATTTTGTTTCCACAAATAGAGCTTTCTTTTGGTGGTATTTGATCACCTCTGCAGTTTTTATTTTTTGCACAACAATTAAAAAAATACAGAAAATTTAAAAAAAAAAGTTTTTCTTTGTTTCTCTTAAATTTTTTTGTAAATAAGTATGTTTTCTTCTTCAATGATGGGCACTGATATGGCTGCACTAACGGGCACTGATAAGGCGGCACCAATGAGGTGGCACTGATGGCCACTGATGATGGGCTCTGATAGGCAGCATTGATGGGCACTTATAGGTGGCACTGATGGGCACTGATAAGTGGCACTTATATGCTGCACTGATGGGCACTCATAGGCGGCACTGATAAGCACTCATAGGCGGCACTGATAAGCACTCATAGGCGGCACTAATGGGTACTTATGGGTGCCACTGATAGGTGGCACGGATGGGCACTGATGGTCACTGATAGGTGGGCACTCATGGGCAAGGATAGGGACTGATAGGTGGCACTGAGGGACACTGATGGGTGGCACTGATTACACTGGTGGGTGGCATTGCTGGGCATCACTGATTTTATTAGTTCTATAATGGTGCCGGTCAGTACCCATTTGTGGCCACTGATTGGCATATGTTGGGCATAAGTTGGCACATGTGGATGGCCATGGAGGATGTACCTGGCCATCCACATGTTAGGGGCTTCCCTGATGGTCCTGGCGGCTTCCCTGTTGGTCCAGTGTGGGCATCCGAGGGGGGGCTGCACTGATAAACAATCAACGCAAACCCCTCCATCAGGAGAGCCACTGATCGGCTCTCCTCTACTCACATCTGTCAGACGCGAGTGAGAAAAGCCGATCAACAGCTCTTCCTGGTTACATTGTAATCAGCCGTGATTGGACACGGCTGATCACATGGTAAAGAGCCTCCAATTGCTGGGATGCTGTCTGTGTCAATGGACGCAGAAGCAGGACTCGGGAGCATGCCCGCATGGGTGCCCCCATGAAAAGCGGCTCTCCGTGGGGGCACTCGAAAAGAGGTGGAGCCAGGAGCGCCATGGGGGGACCCCAGAAGTGGAGGATTGGGGCCACTCTGTGCAAAACTCTTGCACAGAGGAGGTAAGTATAACATGTTTATTATGAAAAAAAAATAAAAAAGAAGCTTTACAATCACTTTAAGTGAGTGGCAACTAACCAATATATCACAGACCTGGTCTGCAGAAACTAGCCCCCATTAAACCTGTTAAAGGACTTTGGTTCAGATTTTTTTTAAATTACATTATAAAGTATAGAAACTATTGAATATGGTGTGTTTACAAAGTGTTTGTTGGGACACACATTTGCAATAGAATGGAATAATTTGCCTTTTAGATATTATATTGGAACACGAGAGCATGAGAGGCTTCCATTTCCATTCATTTGTATAGCCAATGTTAACTGAAACTCTTGAACTTTTGCATATCCTGAAATGAATCATTAGGACAATAACATGTAGAATTGTGAGGTTGATTACGTGTGAGTGTGCACAGTATAAACATCATACAGTACTGTGAACAAGTCTTAAACATTTGAGAAAAAAAAAGGAAAAGTTTGTATTAATCCTTTTAGTGACCAGGAGTAATCAGATGCTTGGGCGGTTAAAAACCTGGGTAAAATGTTGCATTATCAGCATGTGTCTGTTACCTAAACAATAACTTTATGAATAATTTGCACAATTACAACCCATAATTTATTAGTTTTTTATTATTGTAATTGTATCTGAAAATTACAGTATTGAACAAATGCATACTATCACCCTCAGCCTGCAGTGCCATCTGTAGATAGAAGGGTTATTTAGTCAATAAAGCCTATAGACTGCATGTAGCCACTCTGACTGGTTCTGCCAACCCCTGGCATTGTTAAAGTCTCTCTATAGCATAATATTTTTACTCTGTTTTAAAAAGAATACTTTCATTTGGTTTTACTTCTATTTTTTACAGAAATTGTACAGAGATTTTGGAAGAACATTTGGGAGTGATCATCATAAGCATACAGTGACTATATTCTTCTTTGTCCTAAAACAATGATATATTCATACATGTAGCACATCGCCATAGAATGCATCCCTAACTCCCAACTTAGAGCACACACAGTCAGGCACATAGCATTTTCTTCAATCTTCTACTGGCTCCAAGGAACAGTCTAGGGTTTTTTTTATTTTTTTTATTGGGAACAATGAAGTTGCCTAGAGAGAGGAAGCAAGGGGTACCTCCCTAAATCGTAGAACTGAATAACTTGAGGACTCCTCAACTTTCCTACAAAAAAGGAACACCCCACACAATCTCAATACTGATGGTGACCTGTATTCCTTCCAGAGTTAGAAAAACTACTCATAGGGGTTGACTAAAAACTGGAGAGTGCAAAATCTGGTGCAGCTGTGCATGTCAGTCAATCAGCTTCTAACTTCAGCTTGTTCAATTAAACTTTGACAATAAAATCTGGAAGCTGATTGGGTTCTATGCCGAAATGCACCAGATTTTGTGCTCGCCAGCTTTAGTAAATCAACCCCATAGTCACTAACTCTTCATCGGTTGCCTTCTGCGATATCCACCAGGCTCTTCCTAGTGAGGGAGATAATGACTCACCATCCACGGAAGGCAATGCTAAAAATCCTTAAAATGCATAAGAACAGGTGCTCTACCTGCATTTGGCTTTCTTTCTTTCTGTGGTAGTCCTAACTGATAGTCCTGATCATTCTGCAAATCAATTTAGGTTCAACCACTGCACAGGTCTCTTGGATCACCATGATAGCACAACTGCTAAACAGCCTTGATTCCTAAGATTTCAGCTATGGTTCTGTGTCAATGGCTGATCAGTCTTATTCCCTCATTCTGCAGAACAAGGAATCTAACTATTACTACAAAAGTAACTCAATACAACAGGCAACACATGGGTGTTCAAGTCTTTCCCTACGTTGTGCTCTCACATACCCTGGGCTGATCCCAGGCTCCACCCTTGGTACTCTTGTAAAGATGGTATGACCTCCCACAAATTTGTGGGTAAAAAAAAAAAAAAAAAGAATTTTTGTCTTTAGTAAGCTTGTAGTCATATTTTAACTGCTTAAAGACCAGCCGCCACAGTTGTACTGTAGCAGGTTGGCTCTACTGGGGGAATCGCCGGCATGGTACACCAGCCGCTTTAAGACCATAAGGGGGCGCTCGCCCGTGGCCTGACGCCAGAGCTGATGCGTGCGGCCGCGATGTCCGCTGTCCACCTGCGATCGCTCCTGGGATAGATACCCGTTCTGTTAGGGAAGGATACACAGATCATCTGTTCCTAGTGATTAGGAACAGCGATCTGTCTCCTCCCCCAGTCACTATACTTCCCCGTCCCACCAGTCAAAAACTCCTCCCTAGGGAACACTTAACCCGTTGATCACCCCCTGGTGTTAACCCCTTCCCTGCCAGTGACATTTATACAGTAATCAGTGGCTATTTTTATCACTGATCGCTATATGAATGTAACTGGTCCCCAAAAAAAGTCTCAAAAGTGTCCGATCTGTCCGCCACAATGTCGCAGTCCCACTAAAAATTGCCTATGGCCGCCATTACTAGTAAAAAAAAAAACAAATAGTAAAATGCCATAAATCTATCACCTATTTTGTAGATGCTATAACTTTTGCGCAAACCAATCAAATACATTTAAAGTGAAACAATAAAAGTGTAATATTATTTTACATTTCGTACCTGGGGGGTGTCTATAGTATGCCCATAAAGCTGCAAGTAGTTTTAAATGACTTTTTATCCTTTAGATAAATGTGCCCCTTTACAGGCATACTATAGACACCCCCAGGTACGAAATTTAAAGGAATATTACACTTTTATTGTTTCACTTTAACATTATTAAAATCACTGCTCCCCCATTGATACACGTCCCCTGAGGCAAGACCCGGGTCCCCAAACATTTTTATGACAATAACTTGCATATAAGCATTTAAAATTAGCACTTTTGATTTTTCATGTTCGTATCCCATAGACTTTAACAGTGTTCGTGTGTTCATCCAAATTTTTTGCCTGTTTTGCAAGTTCTGGTGCGAACCGAACCGGGGGGTGTTCGGCTCATCCTTACTCTTGATTATAAATCTGTGTGCAGGGACAGAGGGACTAACACCGGCCTAGAGTGTGGACTCAATAATTGTGCTTTATTCTGGTTAGGTCAGGCTGGGCCTTGCCTAGAGTTCTTAAGGGAAGGATGTTTTGTTGTTCCACCCTGAGGGAAGTGGGAACTTTGGGGAGTCCCATGCAAAAGGATAACAGCTGTGCCACAATGTCTGCCTTGAACCAAATGAGGTATACAGGTATTTAAAGGCATAATATACACACCCCCCCAGGTATGAAATTTAAAGGAATATTACACTTTATTGTTTCACTTTAAGCATTATTAAAATCACTGCTCCCGAAAAAACAACCATTTTTAAAACTTTTTTGCATTGATACATGTCCATACATGTCCCCTGGGGCAGGACCCGGGTCCCCAAACTTTTTATGACAATACCATGCATATAAGCCTTTAAAATGAGCACTTTTTATTTCTGCCATAGATTTTTAAAGGGTGTTCCGCGGCTTTCGAATTTGCCGCAAACACCCAAAATTGTTCGTTGTTCGGCAAACTGGCGAACAGCCAATGTTCGAGTCGAACATAAAGCTCATCCCTGCTGATTGGACTAAACTATGTGAGCACACCTATAACATGCCTAGAACTTATGCATATTCACTTCCTTCTTTGTTCGGGACTGGTAGTGCTAAATATCAGTGTGTGTTGTGTCTCTCCACTGCAGTGTATACAATAAACCACCTACTTATCTTATCTTAAGATCTGGATCTACTATCTCATCTGAATGTCTTGTTTGAAGACCCCTAAATTGTATTTAACATTGGCGATGTTCATTTATGTTCAGCAGAGATGACAATAAGGTTCTATACTCTGATGACTTTTCCTGCTGACTGAATAAAAAGAGATTGTGGTACAAATCTTCTATGTCAGGATGACTTTCCAATATCTGCGTCTTCTCCTGATCACTGCTGTCCTCCACATCATCCATTACTATGATCACATTATCCTTCCCTGTAGACACACAAAGTATTAATAATAAGAGTTACACTCGTTCTTCTGTATGTACAGATCATTGTCATCATCATTTATTACAGTCACAGTCTTCTTGAAGATAAAATTGCCAATAATTTACTTCCATTAGTTGCAGTGTTAATGGGGAATCTATTGTATCCCAAGTGCCTATAGTCACTGGATCTCACAATAAAGAGAGTCATAGGAAGACATAATGCGGTAGTATTGGAATTAATTTGCATATTTTTTTCTTTTCTAATTTTCAGTGATAGAGATCTAGTATGTTTCCAAATTCTTTTTTTTTTCACTTTTATGTGCCCTGTGGAAAACAGTGGACTATAATCATCCTTTATATATGTACCTAGTAAGGTTTCCTGATACAGGGATTGTTATTCCTTCTGTTTAACAACTTCAGCCCGGAAGAATTTACCCCCTACCTGACCAGAGCACTTTTTGTGATTCGGCACTGCGTCAATTTAACTGACAATTGCACGTGTCATGTGACGTGGCTCCCAAACAAAATTGACGTCCTTTTTTTCCCCACAAATAGAGCTTCCGCCATGCGTCCACCAATTGAGTCTCCAGGCTCTTCTAGAGGTACCAGCCTTGTTGCTCGGTCCTCTCTCTGAAAAATCCTCCCCTGGTTTCTCCAATTGCTTGGCTTCGCCACACAGGAAAGACAGCACAGGACGACCCCTGGATCGGTAGGCCCCAAGACTGCTTGGCCTACCTTTCAGTAATGAAGCCTCAGGCCAGCCGGCCCAAGACAATTTGAATGGCAGCATCACACCTTAGGCCAGGAGGGCCATCAGGCCGGAACACACCCTATCACAGGGTCTGTCCTTTAAGTACCCTCTCCCAGAATGCACAGTGGGCAGACCACTCCCACTGACTGTTTCCGGGCAAAGAGGCACTCAATACACCCAGTTTGTTGCAATTTCCAACCCTGGCCAACAATGAGAGCGCCACCCCTCGGCCAAGTGGAAAACAACGCAACCCAGCTGAACTGGAACAGAACCAGAATTTTAACATAATCAGTCTGAGCTAAACTACAGCTAAGACAAAACTAAATCTTTACTTATAGCGTCTGCCCTTTAGAAGCAGGGCGCTACACTTGTCACTGCACAGTACTTTCTTTATTGTCCCACAAACCCTATAGTGCAATGTTTCTCAACACCGGTCCTCATGGTGCCCCATCAGGTCATGTTTTCATCAGGATTTCTCTCAGATGAAACTATTTCTAAGGCAGTGAAACTGATCAAATCACCTGTGCAAAATAAAGGAGAGCCTGAAAACATGACCTGCTGGGGCGCCTTGAGGTCAGGAGTTGAGAAACACTGCTCTAGTGTAATGTATTGTTGATCTGATCAAACATGTCACAAGAATCTTATTAAGATGTGCCACCAAATTTCGTGGTCTGGGTAGGGCCAGACACCAAGCACCTCTTTGGTGTCTGGTTCTATCCTGATTGTAGCGATATGGTGGCACATCTTCCTTCAGGCCTCTGAGGTTCTTTTGGCATGTTTGGTGTGGACAGTTGTTGAGAGGGCCTCATCAAAACCTTTGAAGCAAAACATATTTTTATATGGGCTGACATTGTGTAAGGTCATTTCTGATGCATAGAACACAGTAAGAATTTGAAACAAGTCGGAAAAGCCCCACACCTCACTTTTAAGATGATTTCAACAGCACAATACACTATAGGATCTGTAGGACAATAGAGATGTACTGTGCAGTGACGTGATTGGATGTTCACAATGTCAGTCAATATGCTTTTAATGTATTGGCTTTATGATTCTTCATATTTGATTTTAACCACTTGCGGACCACCCATCGTAAATATACTATGGCAGGGCAAGGCAGATTGCCATTCTGTCAGTACAGAAGGCATGTACAGTATCCTTTGCCTCTGCAAAGCAGGGACTCTGATCTATGCCTTCCCCTAGTACAAGCACCTCCCCAACAGTAAAAAAACACTGGTTAGGCACAGAGTTAAATCAAATCGTCCACCTGGACAAAAAATATGAATATATACAGTCCCAACCAAGTGACAAGTATAACATAAAAACAAATCAGTGAAACATTTTTTTAGTCCACAAAAAAATGTTATATAGAAAACATATTGACTCGAGTATAAGCCTAGGGTAAGAAATGCACAGCTACTGTAAGTGGAAAAGAGGGTCAACAATGCCCATTTGCAGCCTCCCTGTCCATTTGCATGCCTCACTGTGCCCATTTGCAGCCTTAGGTCCCCCAAACTTCAAACTTGGTAGTTAAGGGTTCCTAAATGCCCCCTAGCTGCAGGAAAAATTTGGATTGTCTCTGGACCCAAAGGGTCCCGAAATGACATTGCTGCCAATGGACACAGTTGGCCAAGTTTGGGGCCCCGTATCTCGGGGTCACTTGGTGCTAGGAACCCCAAATTTGGTGTGCAAACCTAGTGGAACTAGCACTACAACATGTTCAAAGATGGCATTCGGGGTCACTTGGTGTTAGGAACCCCAAATTTGGTGTGCATACCCAGTGGAACTAGCACTACAACATATCCAAAGTCGGTTCGGAAAATGTCAAGCACTTTTCTGCAGCAGAGAATGACATTTTCCGAACCGACTTTGGGGCTCCGTATCTCGGGTCCACTTGGGGCTAGGAACCCCATCTGGATATCATTGTAGTACTAGTTCTACTGGGTTTGAACACCAAATTTGGGGTTCCTAACACTAAGTCCAAAGTCGGGTCGGAAAATGTCATTCTCTGCTGCAGAAAAATGCTTGACTCCAGTATAAGTTGAGAGGGGCATTTTCAGCACCAAAAAATGTGCTAAAAAAAATCGGCTTATACTTAAGTATATACGGTACCTTATGTTTTCTGACAGTAAGAAGTTTAGGAAACAATATTCACCCATTTTTTTTTTTTTTTTTTTAATTATTCAACTTCACTTCACAAGAGCTAAATCACTCAGCTTCTATATAAATGAACTCCACAACAATAAACATTTTAAACTTAAACAGTGATAATTTGTTATGTGCTTGTAATTTATATAAGTTGTAAAACAGAAACGTATGCAATTAAGTGAATCTGCACTCAAAAGGTGAACATCCAGCAATAATTGTGCCTAATACCTGTTCTGAGAAATCTACATTTTGTCTTGAATTTCTAGTGCATTTTCTATTGTCTAGGCACTCCTATTCTGTAAACTCATCGCTGGATTCAGCATTGCAGTTTGACATTTTCCTCCCGGCTTTTTTCTGCATTGTTGTGGAAGGAGAAGGAAGAATCTGCAGTGTGAGGCATTGCTGCCCCCTGACTGAGAGTCTCGTCATTTGGAGCGAGGTTTGGTGGTGTCCATACTGTGCTGCTCAATGTTCTTCTTCTGGAGGAAAAGAAAAATCTGCAGTGCAAGGATTTCCCTGCTTCTGCTTAATTCATTCTGCACTTACTCCATGTCTTCTGATGTTTCCTGAATATTCTACCACCAGTCATCAGACGGACAGCGATCCAGGAGGACCTCTGACATGAAGAATTAAAGCCCTGATCTCCTACCAAGGTGGTCAACGTCCCACAGGGATACAACGCAGAACAAGGCATGGTAAGTCATAATGGGAAAATGATCAGCTGTAGGGAACTTGTCATTTTTTAGGCACAGCTTGCACAGTTAAAGACCTCTATAAATGATACATATGTCTTTGCTATTTAGTGAAAATATAATTAAACATAACTAAAATCAATTATCCTTTTGACCATTTAGAACAAATAGTTGTTGTTTTTAGATATTTTCCATGGTTTCTGCTTCTGATGAGCGGCTATAAGGCTGCAAAACGCATCAAGCCTTACACTTTACTATCATTTTACCATGGACTGATTTATATTCTCTACGGATTTATTCATGTTTAGAATTATTTAGTATATGAATTATGTTTATTATTTATTTATTTATTTTATTTATTTTTTCCCCTCTTCTCATATTTTTTTGTTATATTTAGTTTTGTTTTTAACCTTTGTTTAAACCTATGTTTATAATACGTATCCATTGTCTGTTCTACAAATGTTTCAATGATTGCGGACTACTAGACATGTGCATTCGTTTTCGTCCGAATGCATTTTCGTCCGAATTTCGGGTAATTTCGTTATCGTTCTAACAAAACGATAACGAACGTGCATAATCCGAAAACTGAAAGATCCGATATAAACAAATGCTATATTTTGGTTTTAGTTGCGACAACAGTTCGATATAGATAGGAGATTCGACATGACGCTGACAATAGTCATATGTGTCCATCGAACCTGTGGTCGAATGTGCCTAACCTTAGCTCTATTAGTCCAAGATTATTCTACACAGAGAGAAAAGATTCGACATAGAGAGAAAAGATTCGACATAGAGAAAAGATTTGACATTATAGAGACAATAGCAAAAAAGGTTGAATGTGCCTAACCTAACTCTATTAGTCCAAGATTATTCGTCATAGAGAGAAAAGATTCGACATGAAAATTCGACGAAGCAGTCGGCGCGAGCAGACATTTATGGTCAAATGCTCCGCCCATAGGCTATAGAAGAATTCTAATGTTGGTTGACTAGTAATAATAATTGATAAATATAATTATTACTAGTGTCATACAACATTAGAATTCTACTATAGCTTGTAGGCGGAACATTCGACCAGGAAATGTACGATTGCAGCGTTGTACAGTTTAGCTGCTCCGTCGAATCTTCTTAGAACATTCGACAGACACCATAAGCCTTCAATGACAGATTCGACCTTAATTATTTCAGATTTTCAGACGAATGCATTTTTTAACGAAACAAAATAAATAAAAACGAATTTCGTGAGTAACTAAATAAATTAATTTTTCGGATGAAAACGAAATTCCGAAATGAAATATTTGAGTGTGCACATGTCTACGGACTACTATGTAACTTATATTGTAAATGATCAAATGCTTTTGGAGGTTTTATACCCATTTAGTTGTATGTTAGATTATACAATATGAATAAACAGTATTTCCCAGTCACTTGACTTCCTTTTTGTGCTGCTGTGTGCTTCATACAAAGTCCCACCACTTGCTCTCAATTTTAATCACTGATAGGGATGGAGGGGTTGATCCCTTCGGTTCCTGCCTCATTTAAAGTCCCAAAATGCCTTTCCTTCTCATAGTTAAATATAGTAGAAATACAACAAGAAGATACACCAAAAATACAAAATCTGCTATTGTCTGTTGTTATCGTCATCAATGGATCCAGAATTGCAGTTAAACATCTTCAGCCACGCTCTCTTCAGCATTGTTGTGGAAAGAGATAGAAGAATAGATTGAATGGGACTATATGAGCATAATATGATCAGAAAGCCCCAGAACCACTGACTGTTTGGATCGAAAACTTTGAAAAAAAAAAGGCACAGGTCCACATAGATCAGAGCATAGAAAGTCAACAGACTTATCATTATTTTTACGGCACCTTCGTATTTTCTCAGATTGCCATTGGTGGATGAGGTTTGGTTCTTCGCCATTTTTAGTTTGTGGAGGTGAAGCGACCAGGCGGTGGAAGCTGTAGTGGTGACACTAATTAAGAAAGGTATAAAAGTGCTAACAAAGAATATGTAAAGGTTCGTATCCCTTATAACAATTGAGGAAGACTCCCATGAAGTATTGCTGACTGTTGAATTTGCAGAATCTTTATTTTGCACACCAGTCGGTAACATATTGAGGGAGGAAAAAAGAGAAGAAAGTAGAACTGACGTGAAGATCATCAATGAAGCAAGGGAATTAATCTTTAGCTTCAGCCGTGAGAGAAGGTTGGAGCTGAAATTTTTTATCTTGACGTAATAGTAAAAGCAGAGAGATGCCGTCAGCCAAGCCGAAGTGATGATGATAAAAAAGGTGAAAACAAAAAGGGAAGAAGAGATCTTAATTATCACAATTGGGTTTGGGCAGGTGCTAAATGCTAGAATGTTGGCAAAATTCGTAGAAGTAAAACATACATTGGAGATGCACAAAGCCACAATAATTTTCTCACATCCACTTATATCCCGATGATTCCAATAGGTGAACAAAATTCTAAAGATGATGAAGAAATTCGTGAAAATTCCGATAATGAACTCTAGTAATGTTATGGAAAAAAATGCCCATTCTATGCCGACTGCCATGAATCTGCCACACTGAAAAAAATGGAATACAAGAAATTCTGTCGGAAGGAGCCTCTGTGGGATTATTATTGCCTTTGGATACCTTTAATGATGCAGCTGTAGGTCCATCAACATCTATGAATCAGCTTCAAGATTATACAGAGAATCCTTAGATAGGCAATGTGTGCACATACAGCTATTGTATCTTATTCAATGTTGGGTGCAGGTTATGGCTTTAAATAGAATGTGATGGAAGCCGATTGGTCAGACTGTAGGACACCAGAGCTGCGGATTGACAGGCAAGTCAACAGATAGCTAAGAATCCTAACAAGAGATTCATATTATGTAAAAACAGCTGCAAGTGCTTTTGCTTCTCTCCAGACACCAGAATGATCTGCAGAATGTTGTTATTAACTGTTAAATTATTATTCATCATTTTTGATCTTTACAACCAAATCAATGGGAAATAAGACATCCACAGATCATTATCCCGCTCCTTCTCCAGTTAAATTTGTGTTTAAGGGTTACATAAGAGTTACATTTTTATTTGTTCTATATTTTTTATCACACAATATATTTATAATTGCATATTCATTTATTTGTATTTTTTTGTATACATTGTATTATTATTTTTTAATGCAAAAATGTTCTGCCTTGCAATATATAGAGTCATGAAGGGTTACAACCACTATCAGATATGTGGGCCTCTGTCCCTATGGGGAGATCTTCTTCTCTTCCTGTGCTGGAAACCCAATAGGAAATAACAATACATCTCTCCAAAGTTGAGAATATACCTTTGAGAGATTTTACCTCAGATCTTGCTCTATGGACACAGAGGGGGTTATTTACGAAAGGCAAATCCACTTTGCCCTTCTAATGCACTGCAAGTTCACTTGGAAGTGCAGTCGCTGTAAATCGGAAGGGTAGATCTGAAATGAGGGGAAGCTCTGCCAATTTTATCATCCAATCATGTAGAAGCTAAAAGGCTTTTTTATATTCCCCTTGCATGTCCCCCTCGGATTTACAGCGACTGCACTTCCAAGTCCACTTGCAGTGCAAAGTGAATTATCCATTCGTAGGTAACCCCCTCTGTGTCCATAGAGCAAGATCTGAGGTAAAATCTCTCAAATGGATATTCTCATCTTTGGAGAGATGTATTCTTATTTCCTATTGGGTTTCCAGCACAGGAAGAGAAGAAAATCTCTCCATAGGGACAGAGGCCCACATATCTGATAGTGGTTATAGCCCTTCATGACTCTATATAATGCAAGGCAGAACATTTTTACATTAAAAAATAATAATACAATGTATACAAAAAATGATAAATAAATGAATATGCAATTAAAAATATAATAAATAAAATAAAAATATACCATTCACCACTCTATATAATGTAAAACAGACAAGCTTTGCTTTACAAATAGTAATAATAATAACAAATAAATAAACAGATAAATAAATATACAATAATAAAAATGTAAATATTAAAACTATAAAAAAAAATAGGAGTCAATGATTTAATACAGAGCATAGAAATTCCACAATGTTAATGTTCAGTTCATTTAGTTCACCAAGAGCCCTGGGTTCTGTACTAATGAACGGCACCCGGAACTCTCTATTTCAGGTCACCTAATGGCTGAGACAGCCCCCATGTTGACTATCACAGTGATAAGTCACTGTAAAGCCCACCCCTGTGTTTCTTTCTCTGTGAATAGAGAGGAGTGATTCATTGTATCTCTCTCTCTCTGCTCAGAGAGAGAGAGAAGAATAAACAACTGTGTGTAAAAAAAAATATAATAATAATAAATAATACAAAATAAAATATAAAATAAATAAAAAATACCTAGATCAAGGTTTGATCTAGGTTAGTGCCAGGTTTAGTCTTAAGGTCAAGTAAGGATCAAAGGTCAGGGTTAAAGGGCAAGGTCATGGTCAAAGGTCACGGTCAGTATACTTTGGGCAGGGTTTTTTTTATATATATGTTTTAATTAATGTCAGTTAGTGAGTTTTAGGTAGGATAAAAAAAGAAAAATTTGCAGTATTGTTTCTGGCCTGTAGTACAGGTACAGACAACAAATAATATACACATATGTGGTATCGCTCCAATCACTGGGAGCAGTAGAATTTATATTCGATTTGTTTGTTCTTTGGTGGTAGGTTATGATAATAACAATAAATATACAGTTACATTTTTTTAAATGTTTTTTATTTTTACTATTTTGGGACAGTTTTCCTTTGATAATAATAATAGAAAAAAAATCAGGACATATCCATTACCATTTACTACCAAATGAATGCCCAATTTGTCCTGAAAAAAAAAGCAAGTTATTATCCAAATTGATACACAAAGTAGTTATGATATGCCTGGTTTTTCTAACACATGTTAAAGTTGCAAAATTGTGCTTAGGCATTAAAATTTGCTTTACCCTTAGACGCAAAGGGGTTAAAGAACACAATCTGACTTTATTCCCTTGAGTTAAGTGAACATTCTCTGCTCCATTAGTAAACCAGCTTCAATCAGGATAGGTAATAATGTCCTCTTACCCTTGGAGGAATCCCAGTTTTTTAAAATTTACAATTTCAAAGTTGACAGCAGAGTGCAATAGGTGTGACAAAAATCTGAACGTTTGATGGAAAACACTACTACCCCCTGGTACTGATTTTTTCAGCACATGATCTGTTCTCTCATAAAATTGATCTGGGCAGCTTTACAGCCATCCAATCGGTGCCCCACCCCTCCTCTCCTCTGCAGGTGGTGGTTCCCTAACTCTCCCGTTCCTCCGGGGAGCCCAAGACCATGGTAAATAGTTGGGACAGCTTCCCACATAGTATACTGTGCAACATAAATTCCCCAAACTCCTCTGTGATGAATGAACCCGGAAGTGATGTTAATTTAGTGTATAAAAACAATGTGTAGCGCTATCGGAAAAAAAAAAATTTAAACAGTGAAATACTGAGATCCACAGTGAGGGACTACAAAAATTCTAATAAAGAACCATATGTGAAAATAATAAAGTCTCTATTCAGACAAACTTTATATAAAGTATCAATAATGTGATAGTGATAAAGTCTTTGTTCAAAAAAACTTCTAAAATGTGATTGAACACCCTTTCATATGGAATGTTGGGATGACAAATAATCTCTTGTGATTGTAGAGTCTGATGTATGTACACGCAGGGATGCACAGGGACCTTCCAACGAATATAAATATGAAATGGGTACGCTTACCAGCGATGTTGGACCCACCTACCATACGGCAGTGGGTCAATAAGGCTTAAGGTTAATCCTGTAGATGACACGTAGAAAGCCAGGAACTGGATACAGACAGCACGTTTCCCGATCAAAGATGGGTCGCCAGAACGATATTCCGTAATCTTGCGAAGGAGCACTGTAGGTAATAAGAAAAAAGGGAGAAAGGATCCCTTATGGGTTGGACTTTTAAGGCATAAAAACTTTTTAACCCCAGATTGAAAACTGAATAGTATAAATTGAAAAAAACGTTTATTGCAAAAAGTAATATTTAAAAAAGGTTGACATATATGACAATATATAAAAACACCTGAAAATGTTCAAACAGTACTTGATTTACAAGGTACAAAGTATGAATGCGTTTTGTGACCGTTATCTCACACCTGACGCGTTTCGGAGATTAGTAGTTTCCTCCTTCTTCAGAGGTGAGAGTATAACAACATTCCTATTGTATATAGAGAATATCATAGTAAGGTAATGTGTCAACAATGTAAACCTTTATACATGTAATAGCAATTACAGAATCAAAGAAATTTGTGTAAATATAAATAAAGTGAGACAGGGACTCACAATGAGAACATACCGTATAAGGAAGCATTCCAGTATAATTAAAAGCAACGGCTGGGAGGAGGAGCTTCTTCACCTTGTACTCTCTTGGATGATATATTTTGGCAGGAAATAGATGCCCGTCAATTAGGGGGAGCTAAGCATCCAGAAAGGAATGAGAGATGCCCAAAATTGCTCCAATTGTTGGAGTTACTGTATCTATCCTGGTGAGACAATGTTAGAGGACGCCGGTAGGGCACACTGGGGTCGGATATTATTATGAAAACCCTATTGGAGTGAAACAATTATAGGCATATATAAGTATATTGATTGTCATGGCAAGAGAAAATTCCTTTTAAGGTGTAGATCATGCATTTATAGCCTATGTTGGGTACCTGTTGATGTGTCTTGATTTGCTGCACCACTAGTCTTAGTGCCTTTCCGCTGTGCAGTTGGTGTTTCAACCAATGGCTCTGAGGAGAGATGGTCAAAAATATCTATAGTAGTAGGTCATATCCACCAATGGTGACCCTCCCTAGGGATGTATGTGTCTATATCTTAGTATACATCTAAGGTATTAACTGAAAGTTTTTTGTTCTGTATTTTGTATGCCATGTATGGCATGTTGAACTGTATATAGAATTCTATATACAGTTCAACCCCCACTCCAATCTCACTTAAACCTGCAGGGTGCAATAACGTGTGACTATATGCCTGTAGTTATATGGCATACAAAATACAGAACAAAAAACTTTCAGTTAATACCTTAGATGTATACTAAGATATAGACACATACATCCCTAGGGAGGGTCACCATTGGTGGATATGACCTACTACTATAGATATTTTTGACCATCTCTCCTCAGAGCCATTGGTTGAAACACCAACTGCACAGCGGAAAGGCACTAAGACTAGTGGTGCAGCAAATCAAGACACATCAACAGGTACCCAACATAGGCTATAAATGCATGATCTACACCTTAAAAGGAATTTTCTCTTGCCATGACAATCAATATACTTATATATGCCTATAATTGTTTCACTCCAATAGGGTTTTCATAATAATATCCGACCCCAGTGTGCCCTACCGGCGTCCTCTAACATTGTCTCACCAGGATAGATACAGTAACTCCAACAATTGGAGCAATTTTGGGCATCTCTCATTCCTTTCTGGATGCTTAGCTCCCCCTAATTGATGGGCATCTATTTCCTGCCAAAATATATCATCCAAGAGAGTACAAGGTGAAGAAGCTCCTCCTCCCAGCCGTTGCTTTTAATTATACTGGAATGCTTCCTTATACGGTTCTCATTGTGAGTCCCTGTCTCACTTTATTTATATTTACACAAATTTCTTTGATTCTGTAATTGCTATTACATGTATAAAGGTTTACATTGTTGACACATTACCTTACTATGATATTCTCTATATACAATAGGAATAGTTATACTCTCACCTCTGAAGAAGGAGGAAACTACTAATCTCTGAAACGCGTCAGGTGTGAGATAACGGTCACAAAACGCATTCATACTTTGTACCTTGTAAATAAAGTACTGTTTGAACATTTTCAGGTGTTTTTATATATTGTCATATATGTCAACCTTTTTTATACATTACTTTTTGCAATAAACGTTTTTTCAATTTATACTATTCAGTTTTCAATCTGGGGTTAAAAAGTTTTTATGCCTTAAAAGTCCAAACCATAGGGGGTCCTTTCTCCCTTTTTTCTTGACTATAGGATGTGGCATATAATATAAAAATTCCCCGTTTTTGTATATATGTGTAGTTCATGCTAAGCCTACAATTTCACTGTAGGTAATAAGAGAACCAGAACCTTCGCTAAGTGGAAGATCTTATTTGATAATAAAGTTGGCAGTGCCTCCAACGCAATTACTAATAAAATAATAATAATAATAAAAATGCCATAAATCTATCCCCTATTTTGTAGATGCTATAACTTTTGCGCAAACCAATCAATATACACTTATTTTTTTTTTTTACCAAAAATATGTAGAATACATATCAACCTAAACTGAGGAAGAAATTAGTTTTTTATATATTTTTTAGGGATATTTATTATAGCAAAAATATTGTTTTTTTTAAATTGTCGGTACTTTTTTGTTCATAGCAAAAAAAAAAAAAAAAAAACGCAGAGGTGATCAAATACCACCAAAATAAAGCTCTATTTGTGGGAAAAAAAGGACATCACTTTTGTTTGGCTACAACGTCACACGACTGCGCAAGTTAAATTGACGCAGTGCTGAATCGCACAAAAATGCTCTGGACCTTAAGGGAGTAAAACCTTTCGGGGACAAAGTGGTTAAGATAGTTTAGAGCTTTTTTTTTATTACATTATAAAGTATAGAAACTATTCAATATGGTGTGTTTACAAGTTGTTTGTTTAGATACACATTTGCAAAAGAACTAAATGCAGCTTATTTGCTTTACAGATACACAATGAAATAATTTGCCTTTCAGGTATTGTATCGGAGCACGAGAAGCTTTCCTTTCCATTAATTTGTATGGCCAATGTTAACTGAAACGCTTGAGCTTTTGCATATCCTGACATAACTCATTAAGACATTAACCTGTAGGGCTGTGAGGTTTTGTTATGTATATACAGTGTATACAGCATACATTACTGTGAACAAGTGTTAAACATTTGAGAAAATGTTCCATAAAAATAAATGTTTTTATTAATCCTTTTAGTGACCAGAGGTAATTAGATGCTTGGATGATTAAAATCCCAGGCAAAATTTAGCATTATTAGCATGTGTCAGTTAACTAAGTAATAACTCTATGAATAATGTGCAAAATTACAAGCCCTGTCTTTTTTTTAAATATATATACTGTATATAATGTAATTTGTATTATTAGTTTTTATTATTGTAATTGTATGTGATAATTACAGTATTAAACAAATGCACACAGTCACCCACATCCTGCAGTGGCATTTGCAGATGAAAGAGTTTTTTTTTGTCAATAAAGCCTACAGCCTCCATGTGGCTACTATATACTTGCTGACCACAATGCGCATATATATATATATATATATATATATACGTTGTGGTTTGTAAGTGATTTACCGGGGTTATGGCTGAAACTATCACTATAACCCCTGTATCTTTTTTTTGTCAGCCAACAGCTGTCTTTCTAATTAAAGCGATCCGAGTGCTTCATTGGCCGCTGGATCGCTTTCCGAATCAGCGGGAGGGGATGTTCCCCCCACGCCTTTCGCTGGTGTTTCTCAGGCTTACCACTTTTACCAGCGGGCCTGAGAAATCATTCAACGATGCGGCCAGTTGGTCACAGAGGCATTGAGAGACTAGATAATTTCTGATTGCCTCTATGGCCTTGGAGGACCAGAGCGACTTCTTGATGTCACTTCTGGTCTAGGGCGGAAGTATTTATTCATTTTTTTTAAAGCAAAAGATCATTTTTTTTTTTAAAGTTAAAGAAGAGATTTGGGGTCTTTTTAACCCCAGATCTCTCCATAAAAAGGACTTGGCGTCCCTATTTCTATTACAAGGGATGTTTACATTCCTCGTAATAGGAATAAAAGTGATAAAACATTTTTAAAGGAACAGTAAAAAAATAAAATGAACGAGTAAAAAA
>CM053031.1:296277513-296323135 GCA_028564925.1 Lithobates sylvaticus | reverse complement strand
AGTCTCCGCATACAAGAAGATCATTTGTACATTTTAAATTGCACCTTTTGTGAGATGGTGAAAACTGAAGTTGCGCAAAACTGTAAATAAACACAATTTACGCTACAAATCTGAGGTTATCATTTTTCAGAGCTTGTGAAGACCCCCCCCCCTCCCCCAAACCATACATTTTCTGAAAGCATAAGGCCTTTAGAATAAAAACAAGGTGCTTCTGTTTTTTTAGGCCCTGTCATATTTGAACAAAACAATATTTCCTCTAAAAATACAGAAAAATCCTTATTCGCAAACACAGCAAAATTTACAAAATTCCCACTAAATATAAAATATAAAAGACTCTATTAAGTTACTACATAACAAATATTTGTAGATTTGAAAATTGCGCTTTTTTTTTGAAATGGTGAAAACTGAAGATGTGCAAAATTGTAAATAAACACAAATTACTATAAAAATCTGGAGGTTATCATTTTTCACTTACAGCTTCCAGAATTTGTAAAAGACCCCCAAAGCATAAATTTTCTGAAAATAGTTGCCCAAATGTTTATCAAATTGATATTTTCAAAAAAAAAATAAACTAAAATCATTATTAGTGCACACAAACACAACACAACTTACAAAATGACTGCTAAATTGCTACTAAGGCCTTGTTCACATGGGGCGTACTAAAGTGTATGACTGTGGAGGGCTGTGTTTACCTGCACAGGAATGCCCAGGTTTTCCATGAATCCCTGTGCAGGCAGTCCCATTCATGTTAATTGAGATGCAGTGGCTGCACAGGCACAGTTGTTGCTCCCAATCTGACATCCGTTTGGGTCTACGGCCCCCGAAACATAGACAGTTTCAGCTCCGGGACATAAACTCGGACCCACACAGATTTCAAATTGGGAGCAGCAGCTGTGCCCATGCAGTTGCCACATCCCAAATGAAATCAATGGAACTGCCTGCATTTGAATGCATGGAACACCTGTGCATCCCCGTGTGGGTAAACATGCCCCACGCTGTAGTATGCCTTGTATGAACAAGGCTTTACTATGTTTTTTTATTTTGTTTTTATACTTTTAATTTGTACTTTGTTTCTAATGCCTCATGCACACGAAGGGACTTTCCCATGGGATTGTCCGCTGGACTTGAGTCCGCCGGACAGTCCGATCGTGTGTGGGCCTTCGACTGACTTTTTTTCCCAAAAGTCCGGCGGACTAGGTTTTAAGTTTTGTTTTAAAATTATCCGCTGGACTTGGCAGTCCGGCGGACAATGCGGCCGTCTGTAGTATGGTCCGGCGGACCAAAAAGGACGCATGCTCAGTAGCAAGTATGTCACGGAATCGCTCGGTCTGGTAAAACTAGCCTTCGTATTGAAGCTAGCACATTCGTCACGCTGCTGATTCTTTGATATTTTAGTACAGCGCAATTTGTATTTTATCGTGCTTGAAGAATGAGGTTGCCTTGCTGCTTATATTCACGCAGAGTCCTCCCGAACGTTTTTCCTCATCATTAATTTGTGAAATTAGGTATATAGAGCGAGATATATCTAGATCTCGATCTAGATATCTCTATCTCTATATATATATATATATATATATATATATATATATATATATATTTTTTACATTTTTTTTTTGGTTGTTTGCGGTTTGAAAAGGTATTTTGGATTCCACATGATTAAATTGGAAAATCAGCAGAGCTTGCCCTTAATTCAGATGTTACCCTCACATTTACAGCGACTGCACTTGCAGTGCAATTGAAGTTGCACTTTCCACTTGTATTGTCAAATGAATGTGCGTTTTGTAAATAACACCCATGTTATTTACACATGTACCTGCCTACTCCTAAACAAACTATGTTTTTTGATTACAAACACAGATTACATTTTTTGGTTTAAATTAAATTTCCATTTATTCTGGTTAAAACAAGGGAAAAAAGAAAAGAGGAAGGCAACACTGGAGCCACTTTTAGATTTTGTGAAGGCTTTTTTCCCCCACGGCAGACATCAAGTTTGTGAACAACAAAATGAAGATTGGGCATATTCAATACAATAGGGAGCACAACATTGTCCAGGAATCACACAGACCAGGAACAGCAGCAGATGACATCTATGTCCCCAAGTTGTGGCACGACAACAGCCTGCGTCTTCTGTCAGACCAGACTGAAGCCAGGCAATCACTTCCGACTCTTCCTTACAGCCTTCCCACCACGCTGCCCTGCAGTCTTCCCTGCACGCTTCCTTGGAGGCTGTACCTCTGGTGGTGGACTTGTGGTAGGAGGAGGAGAAGTTGCTGTTGGGTCTGCATCATATAGGCGGGTGGATGCAGTCAGTTCACCCCTCAAACCCCTCTGAAGAGCCTCAAAAAATAGGCCCCCACACAGCTGCCGTTGGCCCTTCTCCATTTCCAGCAACCTGCTGGCCAAGTAGGTAGCATAGGCCTCTTCAGGATTGGGGGGTCTTCTGAGAACCTCACTCGCCTCCCGAATGAGGGCAAGTGATTCCTCCTCAACCCTGGTCATCCTCCTGGGCCTTCTTGTGGCTATGCGCAGGGGAGGAACTTGACTCATTAAAGTCTGGCTCCTGCTGGGCCCAGCCACCTCTTGGCTTTGGCTGGTCATGGCCTCCTCCTCCATACCACTTGTCCCGGCATCCTCCTGGGTGAGCTCATCCTGTGTAAAAAGAAAAAACTAATTCAAAGACATGTTTTTTTGTTATGGCCTCCTCAATCAGACAATTTTACATTTCTTACGTGCAAATTAATTTTACCATATATCAAAAAGGCTATCATTTTGACCCCAGCATTTTGCAAGCAGTTCACCAATCTGTTTTAGGCATTTTTGGCCACTACTGTATAGTTATATGTATACATATGTAGCACCAACACTTTTTAGAAGTGTGCGCTAGTTTATTTTTTTTTAGTTTTTGGTAAGAATTCTGAGTTCTGGGTGTTAATTGTTTGACATTTTTACTTTGACATCAGTTTGTCTGGGCTGTGCTGGAGTTCTGCCTGGTCATAGGTGAGGTGAGGCACCTGTGACAGGCTGACAACACAGTCTGGTTGTACACATTACAATTGCTCGGACACAATCAGTGGGAGCGTCTGGCCCCACTGTGTATTTGGGGAAGCGGTATTTGAGATGCTGAGGTCATGTGTTCAGGCTTGAGCTTCACTTTTGATTCCTGGTTCTGGTCCGCAACAACACAACAAGTGTTCCTGGGCCCAGGAGTGTCTGCTGGCCCTGTAAGCCTGGTCATGAGGCAGGCAATCATTACATCAGGATTGATCCATTTACAAATATGTGCATCATAACTTGTAGGTAACAGAATGTTGGCCTAAATTTATGAAGAAAAAATATTTATTTGCAAAATGTTATAACATAATAGAAAAAAATAATTTTCAAAACTTTTGGTATTTTTTCTATTATTTAGCAAAAAAAAAAAATCAAAATTCCCCCCGCCAGCCATACAGTTATATGAGTGAGGTGGCTCTCATTCTGGGCCAACGTCAAATGACGTTGGGCCATTCAAATGCAGCATTCGTGCGATCTGGAGTGTGCAGAGTGTCGATGTCGGTGCCGGCGTATCCCCAGCTCGTCACCGACAGTTGGCTGTTTGTGAATGGACACAGTCAATAACATGGTAGTCGATCACAAATGTAAATACAGAGCGGTAACTGGCTGTTACTGACTCTTCTCTCCTCACACCATTTCCAGTGTGAGGAGAGAAGAGCCAGGGGTCAGTGAGTTACTGATCGGTGTCTGTCAGTGAATTGCACCAAGCGCGAAAATGAAGAGAACCTGTCACTAAGCCCCATCAGCAGTGGAGTGATGTGACCCGACAATGCTCCTTGCATGTTGGGCATCTGTACAGTATGTGGCCAGGCTGTATAAAAGTGTCACACATGTGGTATGGCCATACTCAAGAGGAATAGTAGAATGTATTTTAGGCTGTAATTTTTGGTATGCACCTGCTATGTGTTAGAAATATCATATAAATAGACAACTTTGTGTAAAAAAAAATGTGTTTTCTTTTTCTTTCCACATTTTTTAAAAAACTTGTGGGAAAAAATGACATGCGCAAAAGATTCATTATGCCTTGTGGAATATACGTTGGGGTGTTTGCTTTCCAAAATTGGGTCATTCTGTAGCTGTTTATATTGTCCTGTGGCGCCAGGGCCTTCGAAAGTGTGATAGGTTGTCATGAGATTAGATATGTAATTTATGCTCCTAGAATGCCTGAAGGTACTATTGGAATGTTGGGCCTCTGTGTATGTGGCCAGGCTGTGTAAAAGTCATGTTAATATGACAATTATGTGGAAAAAAGAATCTTAGTTTTGTAAAGAATGGTTGGAAAAAAAAAATTACAGCTTCAAAAAACTTGCCATGTCTCTTACTATATACCTTGGAATGTCTGCTTTCCAAAAAAGTGTAATTTGGGGGATATCTGTACTTTCATGGCTTATTATTGTCTCAAGAAATGAGAGAGGCCACCAGTACATCATGTGTGATCGATGTTTAATGATTGGCACCATAGCTTGTAGACGCTATAACTTTTACAAAGACCAAATAATATACACTGATTTGGGTTATTTTTTTACCTAAGATATGTAGCAGTATAACTTTTGGCCAAAACTTATGAAGAAAAATTAATTAGCTAAATTTTTAAACAAAGAAATATATATATATATATATATATATATATATATATATATATATATATATATATTTTTTTTTACAAAATTATTGGTTGTAGTGCAAAAAAAAAAAAAAAAAAAAAAAAACCCAGTGGTGATTAAATACCACCAAAAGAAAGCTCTATTTGTGTGAAAAAAAGACCCAAATTTCATCTGGGTACAGTAATTGTCATTCAAACTGTGAGAGCACTGAAAGATGAAAATTGGTCTGGGCAGGAAGGGGGTATAAGTGCCCTGTGGACAAGTGGATAAATAACAGCTAAAGAAACATCTATCTGTGTCAAAAAATAATCAAAATGTAATTTGGGTAAAGTGTTGCATGACTGAGTAATTGTCATTCAAAGTGAGAGCACTAAAAATGGAAAAATGGTCTAGACTGGAAGGGGGTGAAAGTGTCCTTGTGGTTAAACATTTGCTCTGGGATAGTTCTCTTCTCATTTTTCCAAATTTTAAAAAGGTAAAAATATTCCCACAACATTTAACCTTAAAATTAGACTTTTCTTTTACTTTTTATAAAGTTGAATATAAATCCAATAAAGTGACAGCAGACGGCAGCCGGAGAATAAACCTATTTTAGCTTTTCTGCATTTTATTTGTTCAGTTATTTCACCTTTTTCCACCTTTAGAGTCTCACTTTGAAACTTTCTATTTCAAACCTGAATAATTTTATTTCTCTAAATTTACTTAATTATCAGTAGAGCAAAATTGTATCTCTCTGAAGGATATATGAATTCAGCTGATGATTTATTTTCTGTAGAAATTAATTGGAGCAAAGCTTTGGATTAATCTCAGATGAACACCGAGCCAATCTACACACCTGTGTGCTCCGGGGATGTCAGAGGTAATTTCTGTATTATAAATATATGTATGTGTGGAGAATGAAATTGTATTGTGACCAGAAAAGTCACATACATTTTCTGCTGTTTTCATTTTAAGAAAATAAAGAATATATATATATTTTTTACATCTACTGTATACATTTTCCCTAATACATGACACTTATCATATTGATTTATTTTTTCTTGTTTCAAGTATTATGTATTTAGGTAAAGAGTCACATTTTATTTTATTACAAGCTTATAAATATGATGTTGTTGTTTCACTCTACACATTGTATGCTCATGTTTTTATTTGATTAATGGAAACATCAATTATTAATCTATGGAATGTTTAAGGCTATTTTTATTTCTCATCTGGTTGCTTCCTGTGCTTGATATTTTACTGATTATGTTAAAGTGATTGTAAAGCCTTGTTTTTTTGTTTTTTTAAATAACAAACAGGTTATACTTGCCTACCCTATTGCAGTGGATTTGCACAGAGCAGCTCAGATCTTCCTCCTTTCGGATCCCTCTTCGCTGCTCCTGGCCTCTCCCTCCTGATGAGTGCCCCCACAGCAAGCAGCTTAGTATGGGGGCACTCGAGCCGAGCTGCAGCTCTGTGCGTCCATTCAGACATGCAACTGCCATTCGGCCCTGCCCACTCTCTCTCTGCCCTGATTGGCTAACTGACTTTGATTGACAGCTGCGGGAGCCAATGGCACCCCGCCTGTGCCCTAATCAATCAGGAGGAGAGTCCCAAGCGGCCGAGGGAATCGTGGACATCGCTGGATACAGATGGGGCTCAGGGTAAGTATTAGGGTGTGCTGGGGAGGCTGCTATACACAGAAGGCTTTTTATCTTAAAGAGGAGCTGCACCGTAAAAAAAAATTAATGAATAGTTCATACTCTCTTCCTGTTAGATTGTATCTGCTTGCTCGTATGGGATGTATGGGCAAACAGATACACTGACAGATCTGCTGGGGACCTGTATGGCACCAGTGATTTACTGATAGCTGGTTCGATGCTTTACAGGCTCCAAAAAAAAAAAAAAAATCATTTTTTTTTACCTGCAAAAAAATGTGCATTTATTATTATTTTCTCTAAAAATTTAACTTTTTATTTAAGCTGGAGTGCCATAGATGAATGTAGGTCATTCGCCCGATTCCCATCATTGTGTAGGTGCCTTGTGGCAGGGGAATTTGAGGGTTCTTCTAGCTCCTTTTGGGAGGACCACCTTATCATTCTAGAGGGCGCAATTGTGGTCTTGTGTGGATGAGCTACGAGTTGTAGGGCCTGGTTGGTGGGTGTGGGGGATAGGAGGAATTATAAATAATAAAGGAATTTTACCTGATACCATTCACATAGGGGGCGGATCTGGGGATCCCCTTGTTAAAGGGGGCTTCCAGATTCTGATAATTTCCTGCCCATAGCTCCCAACAACCAATGGCCAGGGTTGTTGGGAGGAGGCTCTTGTTCCCATCAACATGGGGACAAGGTGCTTTGAGGGGGCCCCAAAGCACCCTCTTCATGTTGAGGGTATGTGGCCTGGTATGGTTCAGGAGAGGGGGCACTCCCTCAGCCCCCCATCCTAACCTCAAGGATTCATACTCGGATAAGTATCTGGTATAGATTTGGGGGGGGGGGGGCATGCCAATTTTTTTTAAAATGTTGACTTGGAGTTCCCATTAAAACCATTACCAGACCTGAAGGGCCTGGTATGGACTGGGGGGACCGCACACCATTTTTCCCTTGATTTTTGAACTATATTGCCGTGAGCCTGGCAATACATTACAGCCACAAGCAAGTTTAAACTACATTTTTCCTCTAGAAAAGTAATTTTGCTGGGGCACTGTTCTACACATCGCACAGATGTGCCACTTTACAGGCAGACTAAGGGGACCCCCCAAAGGCATGATATTTAAAGGAGTATTTCAGTTTTATTGTTTCACTTTAAGCATTATTAAAATCACTGCTCCTGAAACATTGGTTGTTTTAAAAACTTTTTTTCCATTGATACATGTCCCCTGGGGCAGGACCCAGGTCCCCATACACTTTTTATGGCAATAACTTGCATATACGCCTTTAAAATTAGCACTTTTGATTTTTCATGTCCCATAGACTTTAATAGGGTTTGCATATTCACTAGAACTTTTTTTCCTGTTTGCGGTGTTCTGGTGCGAACTGAACTGGGGGGGGGGGGGGGGTTTGGCCCATCCCTACTTGTGATTACACCCACCTTATATTCCAGGGTAGCACCACCGCAATATTAATACTACTGTGGGGCTCCTAAGACCAACAACTGTTTTGCGATAAAATAAAATCTGACAGTGATTTCACCCTTTCCAAATCTATCCTAAATGGGAAAAAAATCCGTTGGC
The DNA here is from genome assembly GCA_028564925.1 of Lithobates sylvaticus. Taxonomy (NCBI): domain Eukaryota; kingdom Metazoa; phylum Chordata; class Amphibia; order Anura; family Ranidae; genus Lithobates; species Lithobates sylvaticus. The sequence goes on along the minus strand of CM053031.1, from coordinate 296,315,266 downwards.
TTTAGACAAATTTAAAGGAAGACTGCAGATTCAAAAACATTGAAAACAACATTTTAAATTATAGTACATTAATATTAAGCTTATATGATATTTTAGTGATTAGATTTACTTTAAGTTGCCTTAATGCCATTGAAGTTTGATAAATGAGGGCCTATCTCTGAATTGGTAAGGTTTCACTTCATGGCAATCACGTGTGTTCTCGATGATATATTTTATCATGTATTAAAATGACTGCATTTGGTCTCATCTTTGAAATTTACTTTTTAGTCTTCATTATATAAGTTGGACAAGGCACAAATTCAAATGGTCATTTCTTTCAGGTAAGGTGTTAATAAAGTTGTATTTGTTTTGTTTCTGATGTGGCAGGAATAATTGATTTTTGGATGATGGACAATGGATATTACACTCTGCTCAGTGTATCCTGCAGTTGCAGCCCATTGATGCTCCATGCATTTAGGTTGCAGACAATGTTTTAAAATTTTGTTGAAGAATTATAACATTTATCATCACTGACATAAACAAGAAATCAGTCCATTTCAGTCAACATCTTAAGGTAACAGATTTTCTCAATTCAATATTTTAGATTACCATAAATTAATTTTTAGTTTAAGTTGTAGAAAAACGTGAATTGTATTTTATTTATAGGCTTTCTCTATGGTTTTTATTAACATAAAATGAAATTGTAAAAAAAAAAAAAAAAAATTAGGGAAAGCTTTATGCAAATTTTAGATTTTTTTTATAGTATTTTGGATTTCAGACAAAGATATCAGATTATATATACATGACATTTTATTACAATGAGAAATCAGTCAATACTAAATGAATTATTTCTCTCTGGATTGTCTGACCTTCCAGCTCTTCAGCTCCCTCTATTTCTCATTTTCCTTCTCATCTACCTTCTGACATTAATCTTGAATTTGCTGACCATTGTCCTCATAGTCACTGACTCTCACCTCCATAGTCCTATGTATTTCTTTGTTGGGAACCTGGCCATTTTGGACCTCTTTTTTTCCTCAGTAACCATTCCACGAATATTATTTGATCTTCTCACCAAGACGAAAAGAATTTCCATAAAGGCTTGTATAACCCAAGTCTTCTTCTTTATATTCTTTGCTGGTTGTGAAGATTTTCTATTGGCTGTCATGTCCTATGATCGATATACGGCTATATGTCAGCCATTACATTACATACAGATCATGAGTTGGAAAGTGTGTGTACAGTTGATGTCCATTGCGTGGTGTCTCAGCTTTACCCATTCTTTGGTTCATACACTTTATGCCTTCAAATTAACATTTTGTGGATCAGATATTATAGAAAGCTTCTTCTGCGACCTTCCACAATTGTTTCATATTTCCTGCAGTGACATCTTCATCAACATTCTGCTTGTCTTCCTCGTGGGTGGCTTCCTTGCAGGTGGAGCTCTAATACTGACCATCCTGTCCTATGTCTATATATTCAAAACTGTTCTTAAAATCCAAGCTAAGGGCAATAGGAGTAAAGTTTTCTCTACTTGTAACTCTCACTTGACATTGTTATTTATGAATTATGGCTCTACAATGTTCAGTTATTTTTGGCAAAGTGCTGGTCATCGTATTTATGGTGACAAAGGTGTGGCAATCTTTTACACTGTGATCCTTCCTCTCCTCAATCCTCTGATTTACAGTCTGAGGAGCCAGGATTTTAGAACAGCATTTCAAAGTGTTTTCAGGAAGATCTTTACACCAAAATAGAGATACAGAAAGATACAAAAAACGCATTCCTTTGACCTATATAAGAAATCATTTAGGCGCGTTATTTTAATATGCATCTCTAATCAGAATTTTTTTTAATTGAATAGAGTAGGGATTCATTTAACCCTTTCTCTCCACTTTTAAACTCAGGTGGCCAGAACATTTTTGCAATTTCTTCAATTTTTTTTTAGATTTCCCTTACAGCTTTCAGAGTTTGTAAAAGACCCCCCCCCCCCTCCCCAAAAAAAAAAAAACATACATTTTCTGAAAGCATTGGACCAGTAGAATAAAAAGGAAGGTGCTGATAATATTTTTAGGCCTGTGATATTTGAGCAAATGTTTATTAAATCTATATTTTCATAAAAAATGCACAAAATTCTTATTTGCGGACACAAACACAGCAAAGGTTACAAAATCCCTGCTAAATTCCTATTAAATATATAATCTAAAAGGTATTGAGTTAATAAATAACAAATATGTGAACATTTTAAATTGCACCCTTTTTGAAATGGTGAAAACTGAAGGTGCGCAAAATTGTAAATAAACACAATTTACTCAAAAAATTGGAGGTTATCATTTTTTAGAGTTTGTGAAGACCCCCTCCCCACAAAGCATACATTTACTGAAAGCATATGGCCTTTAGAATAAAAACAAGGTGCTACTGTTTTTTTAGGCCCCGTGATATTTGCACAAAACAATATTTCCCCAAAAAATACAGAAGAATCCTCATTCACAAACACAGCAAACGTACAAAATTCCCACTAAATATAAAAGCTAAAACTGTATGAAGTTATTATATAACAAATATTTGTAGATTGAAAATGTTGCTTTTTTATGAAATGGTGAAAACTAAAGATGTGCAAAATTGTAAATAAACACAATTTACTATAAAAATCTGGAGGTTATCATTTTTCACTTACAGCTTTCAGAATTTGTAAAAGACCCCCAAAGCATGAATTTTCTGAAAATAGTTTCCCAAATGATTATCAAATTGCTATTTTCAATAAAAATACACTAAAATCAATATTCGTTCACACAAACACAACACAACTTACAAAATTCCTGCTAAATTGCTGCTAAGGCCTCTTTCGCATGGGGCGTACTAAAGTGTATGACTGTGGAGGGCTGTGTTTACCTGCACAGGAATGCCCAGGTTTTCCATGAATCCCTGTGCAGGCAGTCCCATTCATGTTAATTGAGATGCAGTGGCTGCACAGGTACAGTTGTTGCTCCCAATCTGACATCCGTTTGGGTGTACGGCCCCGAAACATAGACAGTTTCAGCTCCGGGACATAAACCCGGACCCACACGGATTTCAAATTGGGAGCAAATCAATAGAACTGCCTGCTTTTAAATGCATGGAACACCTGTGCATCCCTGTGCGGGTAAACATGTCCCATGCTGCAGTATGCCTTGTGTGAACAAGGCTTTACTATGTTTTTATTTTGTTTTTATACTTTCACTTATACATATTTTTTACAATTTTATTTGTATACTTTTGTACTTTTTTTACTTTGTACATTTTTCTTAAGTGAGACATGAGAGGTCCGACCCCTGGTGGCTTTTTTTTTTTTTGAGACAGATAAAGGCACTAAAGACATTCATATGAATGAATAGAAGTCTCTGCATAGAGGTTCCTATTTATTCCTAAACTGATACATAGTAAACACTTTTTTAATAATCCCTGAAGCACTGATTCTCTAATCCACCCTGCTTCACCCCTGCAGCTTCCGATTTCCCTCCTCTGCCCTCCCAACAGCTTTATGTGCTGCAGGGGATCCACAGAGGAAAAAAAGCAAAATATATCCCCCGCAGCCAATCTTACCACTCCAGTAGTGCCCCCTATGATCCTCTGGAACCCTTCCCCATAGTGTTGCCGCTGGCAGCTGCAGCCGGGGCGGGACATAGCTGTCATAATGGAGAAAGGGGGGCTGTTAAACACATGTCCCGCCCCAGCAACAGCCCCCACTTTCCGTCCTGGTGTTTACCAGCCCCCACTCTCCATTCTGACAGCTATGTACTGCCCCAGCAGCAGCCCCCACTTTCCACCCTGGTGTTTACCAGCCCCTACTCACCATTCTGACAGCTATTTCCCACCCCAGAAGCGGCCCCCCATTGTCCATTCTGGTGTTTACCAGCCCCCCACTCTCCATTATGACAGCTATGTCCCACCCTAGCAGCAGCCCCCACTTTTCACCCTGGTGTTTACCAGCCCCCCCACTCTCTATTTTGACAGCTATGTTCCACCCCAGCAGCAGCCCCTACTTTTCACCCTGGTGTTTACCAGGCCCCCTCTCCATTCTGACAAGTATGTCTCACCCCAGCAGCAGTCCCCCACTGTCCATTCTGGTGTTTACCAGCCCCCCACTCTCCATTCTGACAGCTATTTCCCACCCCAGAAGCGGCCCCCCATTGTCCATTCTGGTGTTTACCAGCCCCCCACTCTCTATTTTGACAGCTATGTTCCACCCCAGCAGCAGCCCCTACTTTTCACCCTGGTGTTTACCAGGCCCCCTCTCCATTCTGACAAGTATGTCTCACCCCAGCAGCAGTCCCCCACTGTCCATTCTGGTGTTTACCAGCCCCCCACTCTCCATTTTGACAGCTATTTCCTGCCCCAGCAGCAGCCCCCCCACTTTCCATCCTGGTGTGTACCAGCCCTCCACTCTCTATTCTGATAGCTATGTCATACCCTAGCAGCAGCCCCCCACTTTCAATTCTGGTGTTTACCAGCCCCCCTCTCCATTCTGACAGCTATGTCCCACCCAAGCAGCAGCCCCCCTTTCCATTCTTGTTTTTCCCAGTCCCCACTCTCCATTCTGACAGCTATGTCACACCCTAGCAGCAGCTGCGAGGGGGGAGGCCAAGCTAGCCGGAAACACAGTGGAGAGGAATTCTGAAGGATCGGGGGGCATTACCAGAGGTGTAAATTTGGTGGTGGGAGATATATTATGATTTTTTTTCCTCTGTGGTTCCCCTGCAGCACAAAAAAGCTGGCGGAAGGTCAGAGGATGGACATTGGAAGCTGCAAGGGGGATTAGTGCTGTGAGGGGGCAGGATTGGTGCAGGGGTGTGGGGGGGGGGTACAATTTAAACCACTTGAAGACCAGGCCTTTTCTGGATCTTTTTGTTTAAAAGTTAAAATATTTTTTTTTGCTAGAAAATTACTTAGCACCCCAAAACATTATACAGTAAAACCTTGGATTGCAAGCATAATTAGTTCTGGAAACATGCATGTATTTCAAAGTAAATTTCCCCATAAGAAATAATGGAAATTCAGATGATTCGTTCCACAACCATTTATTCATAAATCCTTCAGTTTATAATCTATATAAACAGATTATAGCAATGTGATCAGGTTCTGTAACCATGCACAAATGGAAGCCTCAACAAGGGGATAAGAAGCAAAATCCAGCAGGAGCTCCAGAGTATAAAAGAGAAGAGAGGCGCCTCGAATTGTAGCAATATGGTTACATTTAATGAAGGTACAACATTTAGCAACTCACATGGTTGATGATTAAAAGAGGCACATCTAAGTATGCAGGAATCTGGGGTAAAGCTGTCCACATAGACCGTTCCTCCACACCGCTGGCTCTCACCGCTGTCAGTCTGCAATTGTGACCGGGAAGACTACCCTGCAGTAGAGCGATCTTAAAACGAGGCTTGAAGCACTCATGGAGCGCAGAGAGGAAGGGATGACTTCAATGGTGGTGCTGAGGATGGCCCATGGGGACAACTTTACCCCGTATGCCTGCATACTTAGGCTCCATGCACGCTGAAGCTCATAAACTGCTGTTTTTGGGAGTTTGGGCGTTTTTTTTAACAGCCCATAAACTCCCCTCTATGTTATCCTATGTGTCTATGCACACATGGACGCTTTTGGACGTTTAACAGCAGTGGAGTTTATGGGCTGTTTTCTGACCGCCAGGGACCTGTGATCGCTTGTGACAGAGCGAGAATCGGGATCTGTGTGTGTAAACACACAAATTACGATTCTTTCAGGGGAGTAGAGACAGATTGTGTGTTCATACTATGTATGAACACTGATCTCTCTCTCCTCCTAGGAAGTCCCAGTTAGAACACAGTGAGGGAACACAGTTAACCCCTTGATCGCCCCTAATGTTAACCCCTTCCATTTCCATTTACCTTTGACATTTATACAGTAATCAGTGCATTTTTGTAGACGCTATAACTTTTGTGCAAACCTAAGAAAAAATAAATAAGCTTATTGCAATTTTCTTTACCAAAAACATGTAGAAGAATACATATCGACCTAAACTGTGGAAAAAAATCGTTTTTTGAAAATAAATGTGGGATATTTATTATAGGAAAAATTAAAAGATATTGGGGGTTATTTAAGAAAGGCAAATCCACTTTGCACTGCAAGTGCACCTGAAAGTCGCTGTGAATCTGAGGGGGGACATGCAAGGAAAATAAAAAAACATAATTTTAGCTTGCACATGATTGGATGATAAAATCAGCAGGGCTTCCCCTAATTTTAGATCTTCCCCTCAGATTTACAGCGACTGCACTTACAAGTGCAATTTCAGTGCACTTACAAGTGCACTTGCATTGCACTTGTAGTGCAAAGTGGATTTGCCTTTCGTAAATTACCCCCCTTGTGTTTTTCTTCTTTTGTTTATAGCGCAATCAATAAAAAACGTAGAGGTCATCAAATACCACCAAAAGAAAGCTCTATTTGTGGGAAAAAAGGATGTAAATTTTGTTGAGTACAACGTTGCACGACTGCGCAATTGTCAGTTAAAGCGACTCAGTGCCGTATTGCAAAAAATGGCCTGGTCATTGAGCAGCCAAATCTTCCGGGCAGAAGTGGTTAATAAATTAAAAAAAAAATTTTGATAATGTAAACGATGATGTTACCCCGAGTAAAAAGATACCTAACATGTCATGCTTTAGAATTGATAGGCTCACTAGCTGTGATTGACAGCAGGGGGAGGATCTGTGCATTCAGGACCAGCCCTTAAGGTTGCAGTAAGGTGTGCCGATGCTGTGGTGAGAGGGAGACAGTCGTAACTGGTGATCAATGGTGAAAACCCAATGGTGTGGAGTCCTGGGCCTGTGGAATCAAGAGGGAACCCACTGGGAGCGATACAAGGAATGGCATGCAGCCTGTCTCAGGGATCCTGCATACCAGGTGTGACGCCATCCACTAAGAGATGCCGGTGGCCAGAATGAGGTTGGGCTGGAGCTGGAGTTTTCACAGCCTGCTTGTCCTCCAATGATCAAATAATCAGACTTCTACTTACACTTACTTACCTGAGCCCCATCTAGACCCAGAGAGACTTGGCTGCCTGTGACTCCCCTCCTTGTTTGCTGAGACAGCAGCAAGGCGACATTGGCTCCCGCTGCAGTAAATCAAAGTCAGTCAGCCAATGAGGCGAGAAAATCGACAGGGCTGAGCTGCAGCTCTGTGTCTGAATGGACACAGAGTGCTGTGGCTCAACTCGGGTGCCCCCATAGCAAGCTGCTTGCTATGGGGGCACTTAACAGGAGGGAGGGGCCAGGATCACAGAAGAAGGACCAGAGAAGAGGAGGATCCGGCCCGCTCTGTGCAAAACCATTACACAGAGCAGGTAAGTATGACACGTTTGTTATTTTTTACTAAAGAAAAAATGAGACTTTACAATCACTTTAAGACAAAACAAATACACAAATGTGTCTGTTAATATAGCGGATGTAGCTGCCAACAGTCATTCTGTACATTATGGCTATAAAGTAAAAAGGCAATACAACTTTGAGAACAGGCAGTTCATGAACACAAAGGAAAAGCACAACAGAAGCGAGATAGGAAGTGTAGAACAACTTAATTCAGGTTATTTAAAGCCGTTATATCAAGCACTAGGAAGGCGTGACATCTCAGGAACATATGGGCACAGGACTGGATAGGTAGGGTAGCAATGCAGGAGTAAACCAAGCAAACAAAAAAACAGATCTAATGTTTAGACAGAGGTAAAAGAATACGAGTCAACTCGAGATTTCCATGATGTTTCAAAGGAGTGGAAGGAATCTGATAGCAAAGCCAATGCTTTTTCATATAAATAGTGTTGATTAGACATGTGCACAACAAAAAAATTCGTTTATTTTTGTTTCGTTTTTTTCGTTTCCGAAAAAAAATTGTTTTTTTTCGTTTCGTTTTTTTTCGTTTCCGTTGATTCGTAACGGTGTTCGTATTCGTAACGATTCGTACATTTGTAAGATTTATTTTTTCGTTGATTCGTTAGTTTAATTTTCGGACGCATTCGTATTTATTCGTACATTCGTAACATTCGTAACATTCGTAACATTCGTAGATTCGTATTCGGAGCATAATTCATAATTTTATGTAATGTGTATGCTATTATTACATTTTAATAATTTATGAATCGAAAAAAAAGTTACGAATCGAAAAAAAAAAGTTACGAATCGAAAAAAAGTTACGAATGTACAAATTTTTTTGTTCAATAGAGATACGGAAATTGCAAATCGAAAAAAAAAAAAAAATTTACGAATCGAAAAAAAAAGTTACGAATCTAAAAAAAAAGTTACGGATCGAAAAAAAAAAGTTACGGATCGAAAAAAAAGTTACGAATCGAAAAAAAAGTTACGAATGTACGAATTTTTTTGTTCAATAGAGATACGGAAATTGCAAATCGAAAAAAATAAAAAATAAATTACGAATCGAAAAAAAAAAGTTACGAATCGAAAAAAAAAGGTTACGAATCGAAAAAAAAAGTTACGAATCGAAAAAAAAGTTACGAATGTACAAATTTTTTTTTTCAATAGAGATACGGAAATTGCAAATCGAAAAAAAAAAAAAAAAAAAATTACGAATCGAAAAAAAAAGTTACGAATCGAAAAAAAAAGTTACGAATGTACAAATTTTTTTGTTCAATCCATTCGAAGCACGTTTAGCAGCACCATTGTAAGGGACACAGAAAATTACCAATTCAACAAAAAAAAAGTTACGAATGTACGAATTTTTTCGTTCGTTTTCGTTTTTCGGATTTTCTTCATTAGTACATTCGTTGTTTCTAATTATTTTTTTTCGGATTTTCGTTGTTTTTCGGATTCGTTTGATTCGAATGATTCGTTAATCGGATTCGTACGATTCGAACGATTCGTTACGATTCGTTATTCGGATTCGTACGATTCGAACGATTCGTTCATTCGTACGAAAACGAACGAACGAAAAAAACGAAAAAAAACGAAAAACTGGTTCACCGGCATGCAGGCAATTGGTTCACCGGCATGTTTCCGAGTGGTTGGGGTGTCACGGGCAGATGGAGGGTGTCCTATGTCCTGGGTTCTATAGCTATCCGGTGGTGCTGTGGGCACTTCAGCGCTTCCGGGTGGCTGGGAACACAGAAGAGGAATGTTCCGTGATGCTCCACGTTGTTGTGGTGACCTCACTTCCGGGAATGGGGTCAGAAAAAATGAAGAAGCTGTAAATTGCAGTGTGTACTGGCCAATTTGTCTATATTCAATGGTGCAAAAATCAACTACCTTTGATTTTAACTTATCTTTCTTTTTCAGGTCCAAAGTGAACATGGCAGCACATCCAGAAAAATCCAATGTGGAAGAGCATAGGGCCATAATCAAGTTCCTGTTTCTGCAAGGGAAAGGTGCGAAGCAGATCCATGATGAAATGCCACAAACTTTTGTATGACAGTGATCCCAAAACTTTAGATTTTTGCAGGCACAGAGATTTTAATAATTAAAAGTGGCAATTTCGGTGTTGAAAGTGATAAACCCAGTGAAAGGCATATTTTTGTCTCTGTGCCTGCAAAAGTCAAAAGTTTTGGGATCCACTTCTCGTTTTCCAGTCATTGTGGATAATGGCACCAACTCTCTCAATTGATATTCCCAGATATATAGGAATACTGTTTGCTGATATTTGGTGGTCCTCCATGATCATGTCATGGATGGCTTTCACATTTGCAGGCACAGAAACAGAAATAGGCCTTCCACTGGGGTTTTCAAAGAAAAAGAAGAACAGCTACACATCCAATGGTTCCAAATGCCTTTACTGAAATCACCGTGATGACACCAAGGACACCAGAAAACAGTCACGTGAAAGCGTTTCATACATACATCTTGTGCTTGATTAAGCACAAGATGTATGTGTGAAACTCGTCTACGTGGTGTCATCACGGTGATTTCAAGCATTTGGAACCTTTGGATGTGCAGCTGCTTTTTCTTCAAGTATCCCACAGAGGCGGGCCAGGGCTGGCACTCCTTATTAAGTTAAAATTGGGTTATCGCATACACCTGGAGCAGCAGGTCCTTCTTTCACAGGGTTTCTCACTTTCAATACTGAAATGGCCAGTTTTAAAATTGACAACACAACGTTTAACTGTTGCATATGAAGGGCCACTTTCACCCAAAGTTTGTGACATTTCTTCATGGATCTGCTTCGCACCTTTCCCTTGGAGAAACAGGAACTTGATTATGGCCCTATGCTCTTCCATATTGAATTTTTCTGGTGGTGCTGCCATGTTCAATTTGGACCTGAAAAAGAAAGATAAGTTAAAATCATAGGTAGTTGATTTTTGCATCATTGCATATAGACACATTGGCCAGTGCACACTGCAATTTACAGCTTCCTAGCCCAATTATTTTTCTGGGTAAGGCTCAATATAAGTATACAATACTGATATGCCCGGGTAATATTCCTGTAATGTCGAGTCCAAATCAATTGGATCTGACTTGGAGGTGACCTTTGTTAAAAAAGGGTTTAGTTGCAAACATATGTGTAAACGGCAGTGTAAATGTCAAGGCACCCCAGTTTACTGCGGTCCTAACGCTATAATTTTGAGAGTCTCCCAAATTGGAGCACATATATAGCAGTTGGATAGAGTAAGGGCAGGTCTGCCTGGAGGGAGCCCATCCCCTTTAAAGGTATAGGGACGCACAGGACATCCAGCAAGGGCACAATGGCGGCTGAAGGGAGTCCACCACTCCTTAAAGGTATATTGATGCATGGCACACCCAGTGTTAGGGCATCAACAGCAACAGAAGATCTCTGATATCTATAAGGCCCTTCATTGGCATACACTTTAGCACGCCTCATTTGAATGATGCTTTAGTAGCAATTTAGCAGGAATTTGTGTAAGTGTAAGTTTTGCTGTGTTTGTATGCACTAATAATGATTTTAGTGTATTTTTTTGTGAAAATAGCGATTTGATGAACATTTCCCTAACTATTGCAGGGCCTAAAAAATCAGTAGCACTTTTTTGATCTACAGGTCCTTTGCTTTCAGAAAATATATGGTTTGGGGGATCTTTTACAAACTCTGAAAGCTGATAGTGAAACAACAATAGTAACCTCCAGATATTTAGAGTAAATTGTTTTTATTTACAGTATTGCGTACCTTCAGTTTTCACCATCTGACATAAAGGCACAATTTAAAATGTACAAATATTTGTTATGTACTAACTCAATACAGTTTTTGCTTTTATACTGTATTTAGTAGGAATTTTGTAAATTTCACTATGAATGTATTAACTAATAATGATTTTAATGTATTTTTTAGTAAAAAATTTAGATATGATGAACTATTTAGATATGCGTAACTATTGTGGGGCCTAAAAAAAATCTTATCACATTTTTATTTTTTGTTATTTTACTGGTCATGTGCTTTCAGAAAAGATATGGTTTGAGAGCTCTTTTACAAACTCTGAAAGCTGTAAGTGAAAAATGATAACCTCAGATTATTAGAGTAAGTTGCTTTTATTTTCAGCTTTGATCGCCTTCAGTTTTTGCCATTTCACAAAAAGGCTCAATCTCAAATATACAAATATATATATATATATATATATATATATATATATATATATATATATATTTATTTATTTTTATTAAATTTGTATATTAAGTAGAAATTTAGCAGGGATTTTGTAAATGTTGCATGAATGTATCCACTAATAATGATTTTAGTGTATTTTACAATATTGTTTTCATAAACATTTGCACAAATATCACAGGGTCTAAATAATCAGTAGCACTTTCCCTTTATTCTACTGGTCCTATGCTTTCAGAAAATATATTGTTAGGGGTGTATTTCACAAACTCTGAAAGCTGTAAGGGAAAAAGAGAAAAAAGCTATGGAAAAATTGCAAAAATGGTCTGGCCACCTGAGTTTAAAAGTAGAGAGCAGGGAGAGCGTGCCTACTGCACTGAAAAATGGCAGCTTAGAAGAAGAGCTCAACTCCATTACCAGGCATCAGTGACTCCAGAGGTGATTCTGCCCGACACCGCCCACCACCAGTACCTTCCTAGATGTCCCCTCACACTCCAGATATGGCCAGGAAACATAAAGAGGCTCACCAGCCTAAAAAACTGCTCCATTTCTTCCCATGCGTGGACCAGGAGAGGGCCCAAGATGGTGCCGGGGTGGCCAGCAGCTCTCCCTCCACCCACAGATCACTGGCTCGCACATGGGCTCACAGCAGAGCTTACCCAGTGCTTCCACTCCTCTGTCCTGCAGCCCTGCTAAATACAAGCCCTGACTGGACTGGACTGGACTCTCTCCCTGCAGATCCTATTAAAGGGCACCTCAACCTGGATAACACCGGAAAGCTGATGGATAATTTTAGTGCCTTTCTTACCACTAATCAGCCTATACTGGACACAACTGTGAAGGACATGCTAGTGTCCTTGCACAGATCCCCTCATTCTGATATGATGATCTGTATCCAATCTTTCAAAACTGAATTGGGAAAGCTGGGTGGCAGAGTTGATCACGTAGAGAAGAAAATGGGGGAGTTTGCTTCCTCCCACAACTCACTGGTTGATGCCCACAATGAGCAATCTGATGATGTAGCATGGCTCAAGGCAAAAATTGCTGACCTTGGGGATCGTTTGCTGAGAAACAACATAAAAATTGATGGCGTCCCAGAGTCTATGCAACAAGCCCATCTACACCAGTACACCTGTGAGCTCATCAAAACCTTCCTACCATCTGTTCCAGATTCATAGTTCCATAGCAGCTTGTAGAGCTTGTAGCCCTCGTGTTTACCCCCCACTGTAATGTGCAGACATACTGCTGACAGATTCCCACTGGAATACCCCTTTTTATACTATTTGCGCAATTTTTTTTTTTTTTTTTTTTTTGCCTTCATATGCCTTTCAGGTCTGCATTCACGACATCTTGCCATTGGCGTCTCAGTCTAATGAGACTCATGGAAAATCCACTAAGGTACTGATCTGGTTTAATATTGCTTACAGATTATGGTGATTAAGAGGGCTTACACACCGTGCCGCCTATTTTTAGCGCCGATTTACCGTCATTTTCACACGGGCTTTCACACTGGAGTGAATGGAGTCGCTTTTTTCAGGCGTTATGCAGGCACTATTTTTAGCGATGTAGCGCCTGAAAAAACACCGGCAGTGTGAAAGGGGTCTAACATAGTATCCTTTAATGGTAATGGGTTGAACCACCCAGCTACCCGCTCAGCCCTATAGAAAGAGGCCCTAAAGCTTAAATCTGACATCCTGTGCATCCAAGAGACACATTTTTCAAGCCTCTAATGCTCCTGCCTTCAAACATAAGCTTTTCCCTCACATCTATATGGCCTTTGCACCTACAAAACAGAAAGGAGTCTGCATAGCTATCAGGAATTATATTGCTTTTAATCTCCAAGAACTCCATCTGGATCCCGAGGGCTGGTATATTTTAATGATTTGCAAACTCAACAACAAGCTCTAAACTATCGCCAATATATACACCCCTAATAAGCACCAAGTTCAGTTCCTACGGAAACTTTTTCACAAGATCCTCTCCCTACGGAAAGGCGCTTTGCTTCTCTGTGGGGACTACAACGTCACCATAGATAAACATGTGGATTCCACCTCTAAAGCCAAAAGGCCCCCACCTACCCTACAACCACTTATACATGCCAATGATCTTTATGACACCTGAAGGTGTATGCAGTCAAATGAACGTGACTATACTTTCCACTCTTCTAGGCATAACACTTATTCATGGATTGATCTAATTGTGGTTGATAGAATGGTATTACAATCTGTGTCCTCCTCCTCCTCAATACACACAATAAGATTGTCCAACCATGCACCAGTTTCTATTGTATTGCAGGAGGAAAACACATCTAGTCCAACTTATGTATGGCGTGCAAACTCTCAAATCCGAATTCACCTGCCTACGTGGTCTATATATCTAAGCAATTAACTAAATTTGTCTTGTTCAATTCCAATTCTGTTTCTAATCCTTTTGTATTGTGGTGCACCCATAAGGCCTTTATTAGAGGGATCCTGCTACAACTTAGTGCCCGGGCCAAAAAGCAGAGGGTGCAAAAGCTGGAACAGATGTTATCTGATATCAAAGGTACCAAGGCGAACCCAAATGCTGAGCTGGTGCATAAAGTAATCAAATTATGGTCAGAATTGAGACTTGAGGCTTATGCAACAATTCAATAAACATCTAACCTCTATGAAATTGCCCCATCACTCCTCAGGCAATAGGATGGGCAAGTTCCTTGCTCAGAGGTTGCAGAAACGGAAATCCCAAACAAAAATCTAATCCATGCAGTAGCCAAGAGGTATATCATTGACCTTGAGATTTTGCAAATTCTTTTGCTGATTACTATCAATCTCTATACAACCTTAGCGAAGACCCTACAGTGACCCAACCTGCTGATAGTGCTGATGATAAATTTCAAACTAATCTTAACCTCCCTTCGCTTTCCCCCTCCCAGCTGGCAGCCCTTAACTTTCCCATATCAGAGCCTGAGATTCCCAGATTCCTTTTCTCAACCGCAATATCCTCTGCTTCCTTCCATTCCGAGATGCTACAAGCCTATATCGTTACAATTCCCAAAACTGGAAAAGATCCCATTGCTCCACCCAACTTCAGTCCCATATCATTACTTAATACCAATATAAAAATGTATGCCAAAATCCTGGCTCTTAGACTCCTACTATTGCTCCCCTTCTTGATAAATCCTAACCAGATGGGCTTTTCCTCATGGAGGCAAGCGTCTGATGCCACACAAAGACTTATAAATATTAGACATGTGCAATTTGTTTAGTTCCAAATTCATTTTTAACGAATCTTGACAAATTCATTAATTCCGGAATTTCCGAATTTCCTAAATTTTTTATTTCCAAAAACGGAAATTTGAAATTCGAAATTTCGGAAATTTGAAATTCGAAATTTCGGAAATTTGAAATTCGAAATTTCAGAAATTTGAAATTCAAAATTCAAAATTTCAGAAATTTGAAATTCAGAAAATTGGACATTTCGGAAATTTGAAAATTCTGAAATTCTGAATTTTCTGAAATTAAAAAACTCTGAAATTCTGAATTTTCGGAAATTTGAAAATTCAAAAATTTGGGAATTTGAAAATTCTAAAATTTGGAAATTTGAAAATTTGAAAATTTGGAAATTTGAAAATTTGAAAATTTGGAAATTTGAAAATTTGAAAATTTGGATATTTGAAAATTTGAAAATTTGAAAATTCTAACATTTGGAAATTTGAAAATTCTAAAATTTGGAAATTTGAAATTTCTAAAATTTGGAAATTTGAAATTTCTAAAATTTGGAAATTTGAAATTTCTAAAGTTTGGAAATTTAAAAATTCTAAAATTTGGAAATTTAAAAATTCTAAAATTTGGAAATTTAAAAATTCTAAAATTTGGAAATTTAAAAATTCTAAAATTTGGAAATTTGAAAATTCTAAAATTCTAAAATTTGAAAATTCTAAAATTTGGAAATGTGAAAATTCTAAAATTTGGAAATTTAGAAAATTCTAAAATTTGGAAATTTAGAAAATTCTAAAATTTGGAAATTTGAAAATTCTAAAATTTGGAGATTTGAAAATTCTAAAATAAGAATGAAAATCGGAAAATTCAAAAACCAGAAAATCTGAAATAATAACTAACTAATAATAACTATTAAATTATAGGTATTGGAATTTCCTTTCAAATTTGGCTGTTAGTGAACGTAACGAGTACAAATTTATCCGAAGTTACAAATTATCTGAAATAAGGAATGCCGTATCTAAAAGAATGGAATGTAACAATCTAATAATAATAAATAACAATAATAATAATACAACTTTTTTATTATTATTAATTTGTTCCATTCCATTTGTTTAGATGAGCCATTTATTATTTTGGATAATTCATAACTTCAGATAAATTTTACATTCACAAACAGCCAAATATGAAAGGAAATTCCAATACCTATAATTTAATAGTTAGTTATTATTAGTTAGTTATTATTTCAAATTTTACTGATTTCCTTTCTTTTTTCAGATTTTCGAATTTTTGGATTTTCAACGTTTTGAATTTTTGGAAATATCTAATTCCGAAAATTCTGAAATTCGGAATTCGAATATTTGGAAATTTGGAATTCGAAAATTTGATATTCTAAAATTCGAAATTCGGAAATTCAGAATTTTATGAATTTGAAATTCAGAAATTTGAAAGTTCAGAAACTCAAAAATTTGAAAGTTCAGAAATTTCGAAAATTCGGAAATTAGGAAATTCGAAAATTAAGAAGTTTGAAAATCTGAAAATTTGAAATTCGAAAGTTCGGAAATTCGAATTTTCGAATTGCCCAATGTTTAGAATTTCCAAATTCCGAATCTTCAAATTTATATCCGAAAAAAACGAATGAAACGAAAACGAACACATTTTTTGTCAGTGCACATGTCTAATAAAATATACTTCATTATGCAAAAACCTATAAGGTGCCTTCTCTGCTTCTCTTGTTAGATGCAGAGAAGGCATTTTTTTAAAATCAAAGAGAGGTTTATTGAAGAACAAAACAGAAATACATCCATCCACAGATTATGCGCAGCAATAAATCCAATTACAGCTGGTGATATTATGTATATAACTCATGGATGATTAAAAGTTACCATTGTATCAGGTGTTTGTACAGACACTTCATTAACTGATGCCGCGTAGCTTTACATCGTCAATGCGCAGCTATATTGAGCTGTACATTCTTAGCTTTAATATGTACTAATATGGGGAAAGATAAAAAACAAAAAAAAAAAGGGAAAGGGAAAAAACAAACACAAAACAAACAGTTCTTTATTTTGTGCTTTTCTTTTTTTATTATTTTTATTTTATTATTATTTTAATTTTTTTACACACACTTTGTTTTCTCTCTCTCTCTGCAAGGAGAGACAAATATACAATGTATCTTTGTACAATGATACATTTGTACATTACTCCTGACTAGGGATGGGCTGTCTGTTCGAGTCGAACATGAGTTTGACTCGAATATTGGCTGTTCGCCCGTTCGCTGAACATCGAACAATTTGGGGTGTTTGTGGCAAATTCGAAAGCCGCGGAACACCCTTTAAAAGTCTATGGGAGAAATCAAAATTGATAATTTTAAAGGCTAATATGCAAGTTATTATCATAAAAAGTGTTTGGGGACCGGGTCCTGCCCCAGGGGACATATATCAATACAAAAAAAGTTTTAAAAACTGCCGTTTTTTCAGGAGCAGTAATTTAATAATGCTTAAAGTGAAAAAATAAAAGTGCAATATTACTTTAAATTTCGTGCCTGGGGGGTGTCTATAGTATGCCTG
The DNA here is from genome assembly GCA_028564925.1 of Lithobates sylvaticus. NCBI lineage: Eukaryota > Metazoa > Chordata > Amphibia > Anura > Ranidae > Lithobates > Lithobates sylvaticus. Next base: position 296,297,970 of record CM053031.1, on the reverse strand, counting down.
TAAAGGGGCGCATGTTTCCCATGCTTAGAACAGTCCGGGAGCAAAATTACATTTCTAAAGGAATAAAAGTTATTTAAAACTACTCGTGGCTATAATGAAATGTCGGTCCGGCAATACACATAAAAGTTCATTGATAAAAACAGCAGGGGAGCAGGGAACCCTGAACCAAAAAAAAAAAATGGCGTGGGGGTCCCTCTCAAAATCCATACCAAACCCTTCAGGTCTGGTATGGATTTTAAGGGACACCGTGCCAAATTAAAAAACAAATGGCATGGGGGTCCCCCTAAAAATCCATACCAGACCTATTATCCAAGCACGCAATCTGTCAGGCCGCAGGAAAAGAGGGGGGCATAAGAGAGCACCCCCACTCCTGAACCGTACCAGGCCACATGACAAAAAAAGTGTCAAAAATTTTAAAAATGACAAGAGACCATTTTTGACAATTCCTTTATTAAAGTCTTCTTCTTTCCCACTTCTTCTTCCATCTTCTTCGGGTCTTCTTCCTTCGGTTTCTTCCTCCATCTTCTTCTTCCTCTGCTTCTTCCTCCGATCCTCTGCTTCTTGCTCCAGTGTTCTCGTCCGGCATCTTCCTCCGCAAGATCTTCTTCCCTGCTTCGTTCTTCTGCGAAGGAAGACGTAGAGGAAGAAGAAGATGGAGGAAGAAACTGAAGGAAGAAGACCCGAAGAAGATGGAAGAACAAGCGGGAAAGAAGAAGACTTTAATAAAGGAATTGTCAAAAACGGTCTTTTTTCATTTTTAAAATTTTTGACACTTTTTTGTGAAATGGTAGGGGTACCCCATTACCATTTCCCAATGGGGGGCAGGATCTGGGGGTCCCCTTGTTAAAGAGGGCTTCCATATTTCAATAAGCCCCCCGCCGCAGACCCCAACAACCACCGGGCAAGGGTTGTGGGGATGAGGCCCTTGTCCCCATCAACATGGGGACATCCTCCCCATGTTGAGGGCATGTGGCCTGGTATGGTTCAGAAGTGGGGGGCGCTCTCTTATCCCCCCTCTTTTCCTGCAGCCTGCCAGGTTGCGTGCTCGGATAAGGGTCTGGTATGGATTTTGAGGGGGACCCCCAAGCCATTTTTTTTTATTTTGGTGTAGGGTTCATTTTATCAATGAACCTTTATGTGTATTGCCGGACCGACATTTCATTATAGCCGCGAGTAGTTTTAAATAACTTTTATTCCTTTCGAAATTTCATTTTGCTGTCAGACTGTTCTAAACACTGGAAACATGCGCCCCTTTACAGGCATACTATAGAGACCCCCCAGGTACAAAATTTAAAGGAATATTACACTTTTATTGTTTCACTTGTTCCAATTAAAATCACTGCTCCCGAAAAAATTTCAGTTTTTAAAACTTTTTTTTGCATTGATACATGTCCCCTGGGGCAGGACCCGGGTCCCCAAACACTTTTTATGACAATAACTTGCATATAAGCCTTTAAAATTAGCACTTTTGATTATTCATGTTCGAGTCCCATAGACTTTAACGGTGTTCGCGTGTTCTGAAAAATGTTTTGCCTGTTCGCATGTTCTGGTGCAAACTGAACAGGGGGGTGTTCGACTCATCCCTACTCCTGACCCCTGCGCTAAGTAAGTTACACAACCCTGACCACTCTGTATATTGCATACTCCTCACCCCTTCACTCTGTACATTACTTTTACTCCTATATGTATATTACATACTTCCGCCCATGCTTTTTAAAAAAAAAAATTGATGTAGTCTCTTTCTTAAGGTAGGGCTGGTGCCCACTATGTGTTGTGGTTGACTTACTTAAGAAGCAGTGAAGGTAAAAAATGTAGCTGAGTAAGATGTAGATAAGATAAGATGTAGCGGTTTTCACATGAAATACCCAATCACATGGTAGGGAAATTTAAAAAATAAAACATATTTTACCATGTCTATGATTGGGTGATTGAAGTGACCTCGGCTTCACCTTATTCGCTAATAAGAGAACACTTTCTGCACTTTTAGTAAATGGACACCATGGCTGGGTATGTACAGAAGGTTAGTGCTTATCGATAGACACACAAAGAACTCACTGATCGACTAGTGCAGGAACGGTGAGGTCTGTATAGTTCGGATTCAGTTCTGTATCTTCCAGCTTAGTCATATAATCATAAAATATCCAATGCTTCCTGATTGGACCATTTAAAGGCCTGAAGTTTCCTTTAAAAAATATAATTAAGCATTAAGCATTCATTATGGATTAATCTCTTGGGAACATTAATCAGTGTCAAATCTTGAGCAGCGTGTACAAGTCCCTGTGCTGTCACTGATGGGCAGACTAACCATCGGGGGGGTTCCTAATCATGTGATCATTGTATCACCTATGCTTTGGTAATCACCTGGCTTTGTTTTTTGCATCATGGAGTTACAAAAGTACTGAAAGGTTCTGTATCCAAATACAAACAGGACCACTTTATAAAAGTAACAGTTCATAATAACAAGACCAACCTATCATTAAACTATGCAGGAAACACCACAACTTTATTAGAGTACATACAGTATAAACCCCATATTAAGAGGAGAAGCTGTGAGTATATACAGTGCTGTATTATAAGTTATTGCCATTTTTCAAATGAATTTTTTCACCTTATTTCAGCCTTTGTTCCACCTCATCTCCTGCAGCCTGTTTGCAGCCACTCCCTGTCTACATGCACTGCAGTGATAGCTGCATGGGATTTATCAGAGTGGGTTTCCTGATGGTGACGCTGGAATTACCACTTGTAGTCTCTACAGGAAGGTGGTCGGACAGGGTGACAAGTTGGCATTCAGTGGAGTTCAGTGTTTGACATCACCTGGCCCAATATTTTATATGGCCATGAATCTTCAATCATGTAAGCTAATGGGTGGAGATCGGCAGGGGTTACATTATAGTCTAAATATGGCCATATATGGGCAATTATGTCACCACTATCCCCACTCCCTTCATTATATAGTCAATTTGGCAAGCAATGCTGTTGGGATTTGCTGTGTGTTTTTTTTTCTTACTTAGACCTGCAGACCCCCACAACCACTGGCCAGGGTTGTGGGGAAGAGGCCCTTGCCCTCATCAATATGGGGACAAAATGCTTTGCTAATTTGCTGGGGGGTCCCTCCTAGCACCGGCATTCATCTTGAGGGCATGTGGCCTGGTTTAGTCAGGGGCAGTCTTGGATTAAGTGTCTAGTATTTTTTTTTGGTGGGGGGGACCTTATGCACTTTTTCGCATGAGGTACTCCTGACTCAGATAGGCAGGAAAGCCTGAAAGGATGAAAGGAGTGGCGGCTGGGGGTGGGTGGGGGGTGTCGCTAGTAGCCAAGAGCACCCCTTTCGATACAAGCTCCTCCTTATCAGTAACTTATGTCAAAAAGGGTTGTGTCAAAATGCTCAAGTACGTTAAGGGAACAGGTGAAGCAGGTGGTATTGCAGGGGAGCCTAGAAAACAGTGTTATGTCTCCAGCAGGCCCACGTGGATGTAAATTTGGATGGTAGGTCATTTGCAATGCAGATAAGTTCTTCCATTTCACTGATTTTGAATAAACAGTTAAACCATTCCGACAGGGTGGGGGAATGGGTGGTACCCCATTGCACTGGAATGCATAAAAACAATATTTTGTACTTTTTGCTATAATAAATATCCCCAAAAAATGAAAACATTTTCTTCATCAGTTTAGGCCGATATGTATTCTTCTACATATTTTTGGTAAAAAAAAAAAAAAAAAAATTGCCTGCTACAGCGTCTCAAAGAACCAATGTCAAGCTACGACGGCTCACGCAGGGGAGCCAACCTGCCACAGTATAACTGCTGCGGCTGGTCAGGAAGCGGTTAATATTTTAAAGAGTAATTATTAATTGGATTTACATATAATGTACATTTAAAGTGGAACTTTACCCATAACAACTTAATAAAAAATAATGTTCTTTAGCAAGGAACATACATTCCACATTAATAATTATGCTACCAAAATGAATATGTGCAGTAAATTGCCTCCAGCATTGCTCCAGTTTCTTCTTGCTGGAGGCTGCCATTTTGCTGTAGCCCAGAGCTCCTGCGCAGCAGTAAATCTTTAGGGTGTCAGCAGAATGGCCTCTACAAATTTGTCACAGTGCCTAAAAATAGAGAGCAACTGAGCATGTGCAGAGCAGGACGAGACAGTGTATTACTGAATTTTAAACAGTATAGACACTTATTTTTTAATATCTGCAAAAGGGTTCAACCTGAGGTGATCTAGCAGAATTAAATTTGCTGACTAAAGCTGCACTTTAATTGGACTTCCCCTGACTTCCCCCTGTCCACCAACAGGGACACTGGCCCTTTTGATTAGTGTTTGTGTGTAGACTGCAGTGCTTGGTTTCTCCAGCTGGTGGTGCTGTGTGCTTGGGGCATTCAAGGCACAATGACACAGGGGTTGATTTATAAAGAATTTGCCTTGCCATCGCCCAGTGAAATGTAACATTATGTGAGATTGGGGTTAACCACTTCCTCCCGGGAGGGCATTCATGGACATTCTCCTGTTTCAGTGGTTATACTGGAATGATGCCTACAGGCATCAACCCAGTATCTTAGCTTAGAATTTGCTTAAGCTAAAAAAGATTTTTTTGCAAATACCATTTCATCGGCACTAAACCGCCCTCGGGAACTTTTTAAAATAGTCGCTCAGTCGATGAACCCGACATGCTTAGAGCCCCCAGCAAACGAAACCCAAGATTTCTGTAATGAGTTGTCAGATTTTTTCATTGACAAAATCGACAACATCCGGAAAATAATCCATATGAAAAAAACTTCCAACCTCAGCCATCCAGAGCAAAAAGAAGACATGGTCACAAATATCCCTCTTCCACCAAAGTTTTCTTTGATCCCAATTTCCACGGACACCACCAAAAACATCATCAAAAACCTCAGAGACAGCACATCTCCGATTGACATCATCCCCACAAAACTGCTGAAAGAATGCTCTGACATTTTGGCGCCTACGCTAACTCACCTCATAAATCAATCTTTCAAAGAAGGGATTGTTCCAGGCGCCCTCAAACAAGGCATCATCAAACCCCTGCTAAAGAAGCCCAACCTCGACCCCCGGGACCCCAACCACCGCAGACCGATAACAAGCCTCAACACCATCTCCAAGATTATGGAGAAAGCGGTAGTACAACAGCTACACCGCCACCTAGACACACACAAACTCCTGGATCCTCTACAATCAGGCTTCCGCCCAGGCCATGGCACAGAAACGGCACTCCTGAAGATTTGGGACGACGCCCTCGAAGCAGCAGATGACGGAGAATCATGCCTCCTGGTGCTGTTGGACCTCAGCGCAGCGTTTGATACTGTGGACCACAACACTCTACTCATCCGCCTTACAGAAGTAGCAGGAGTCGCAGACGCAGACCTACAATGGTTCGCATCCTTCTTAGGAAATCGCTCTCAGACAGTGAAACTAGGAGCTTTTACCTCTGAAACCCGGGCAATCTCTTGTGGAGTCCCGCAAGGATCACCTTTGTCGCCAGTGCTCTTCAACATATACATCCGCCCACTCCTCAACATCATCAGAAGGTCAGACCTCTGCTTCCACTCATACGCTGATGACACCCAATTATACTTTCGGATCACTGGACAAAAAGACCATCATCGGCAATTAGAAAACTGCCTCACTATGATAGACGACTGGATGACCGCCAGCTCTCTTAAACTCAACGAATCAAAAACAGAACTTCTTATTCTACAGGCAAACCAAAACTCCCGAACCAAGATCCCTTGGACACCTCCCACCATCTTTGGACAGACCATCTCCCCAAGAACCAAGGCCAAGAGCCTCGGAGTCATTTTTGACTCAGAAATGTCAATGGATGCCCAAATAGGATCGGTAGTTAGCGGATCTCACCATCTCCTTCGCCTTCTACGCAGACTCATCCCCTTCATTCCAAAGGAGGACAAAGCAGTGGTAGTTGGAACAGTCATTAATTCACGACTGGACTACGCAAACTCCCTCTACATAGGGTTACCCCAATATCAACTTGCGCGCTTACAACTTATCCAAAACACGGCGGCAAGACTGATAACAGGAAAAAAACCCTGGGAATCTATTTCCCCTTCCCTGAGGAGCCTACACTGGCTAACCGTAAAGAATCGGGTCATTTTCAAGACCCTCTGCCTCACCCACAAATGCACCCATGGAGACGCGCCTCAATACCTTTTCGAGAAAATAAAACGCTACACACCCAATCGCAGTCTTCGATCATCCGACCAAAACCTCCTCCTCATCCCCAAGTCCCGCTACAAATCAAAAGGGGAACGAAGATTCGCTGTCCAAGGACCACGGCTATGGAATGCACTACCAACCTACATCCGCATGGAAGAAAACCATCAGGTCTTCAGGAAAAAACTCAAGACCCACCTCTTCTAAGAAGCTCGACAACAAAGCACTAATACAGCGCCTTGAGGCGATTCGGTTCGCATGGTAGCGCTATACAAATTATTCATTCATTCATTCATTCATTCAGTATCGTTCTCTTACATGCGGCTGTAGGGGACCTCCCGCCACCCTCCGATGCTTCTCCGTGCTCGTCCCTGTGATTGGTGAGCCGGAGAAGGAATCCACCGGCGGCGGAAGTTGACCATAGAGATTTCCGGAAAACAGATGGTCCCCGGACATCTCTATGACTCTCCGAGGTCCTCGTGCGATGTTATGACGTCACGCCCGACCTGGCAGTTGTAAATACTACCATATACTCGGCTGGAGAGCCGAAATTGTCCTGTTTTTTTTTTTTTGTTATCTCATGCTTTCCACCCTGGAGGAGAGATGTGGAGTCTTATTGACCCCAGATCTCTCCATAAAGAGGACCTCCTCGTTACATTCCTTGTAATAGGAATAAAAGTGATCATAAAAAAATGTTTAAAGGGATAGTGTAAAAATCAAAAAAATGAAAATAAAATAAACAATAAAAAAAAAAATAATTAAAGAGACCCCCCCCTCCCTGCAAGGTCGCACACAGAAGCGAACGCATACGTACGTTGCGCCAATATATGTAAATGGCATTCAAATCACACATGTGAGATATCGCAGTGAACGCTAGAGATAGAGCAACAATTCTTTACCAAGACCTCCTCTGTAGCTTTAAACGGGTAACCTGGAAAAAATGTTTAAAGCGTGGCCTCCGGGCAGCGGCTTCCTCTGCGTCTCCTCCCTCCTCCTCCTGGCGGCCAATCTGATCGGATCTCCTTTCAGCCAATAGACTGACGGGACCCGCTTCCTGATTGGCCGTGAGGAGATTCAGTGTGACAAAAGCGAATATTAATTTGCTATTGTCATACAACTGAGTGGGCTTTGGGTGTGGTGCTCTGCTCCTTGAGCCCACCCTTTATTAAAGCCTATTAGAGCCTCAGGCTCTAATCACATGCTTAAAAACAAAACAAAAAAAAACATTGGAATCCATAGTCCGGCGTGTAGATTAGGGGGTCAGCATATCAGTGTCTATCAGTGCAGAATATTAGTGTCTATCAGTGCACTATATCAGTATCCATTTGTGCAGCATATCAATATCTATCAGTGCAGCATATCAGTGGTCATCAGCGCCCATCAGTGCAGCATAGCAGTGTCCATGAGTGCAGCATATGAGTGTCCATGAGTGCAGCATATCAGTGCCCATCAGTGCAGCATATCAGTGTCCATCAGTGCAGCATATCAATGTCAATCAGTGCAGCATATCAGTGCCCATCAGTGCAACATATAAGTATCTGTCAGTGCAGCATATCAGTGCCCATCAGTGCAGCATAGCGGTGCCCATCAGTGCAGCATATCAGTGTCCATCAGTGCAGCATATCAGTGTCCATCAGTGCCCATCAGTGCATCATATCAGTGCCCATCAGTGCAGCATATCAGTATCTATCAGTGCAGCATATCAGTGCCCATCAGTGCAGCATAGCAGTGCCCATCAGTGCAACATATTAGTGTCTATCAGTGCAGCATATCAGTGTCTATCAGTGCAGCATATCAGTTTCCATCAGTGCAGCATATCAGTGCCTATCAATGCCGCATATCAGTGTCTATCAGTGCAGCATATCCGTGCCCATCAGTGCAGCATATCAGTGCCTATCAATGAAGCATATCAGTGTCTATCAGTGGTGCCTCATCAGTGCCCATCAGTGAAAAGGAAAAAATACTTATTTGCAAAATTGTATAACAGAAACTAAGAAAACATTTTTTTTCTGTCTTTTTTTGTTTGTTTAGCAAAAAAAAAAAAAAAAACCCAGAGGTGGATAAATGCAACCAAAATATAGCTCTATTTGTGTGAAAAAAATGATAAAAATGTAATTTTTGTACAGCATTGCACGACTGCACAATTGTCACTGAGAGTGTGACAGCACTGAAAGCTGAAAATTGGCCTGGGCAGGAAGGGGGTGAAGGTGCCCGGTATTGAAGTGGTTAAAATAGAAAATACTACATACTTTCATTGGGTGATTGGCTACAGAGTGTCTGTAATGCCGCGTACACACAAAGGGACAATCCCGCGGGATTATCCTCTGGACTCAAGTCCAGCGGACAATCCCCTCGTGTGTGGGCGTCGGCGGACTTTTTGGCGCCAAAGTCCGGCGGACCAAAGTTTTAAGTTTTGTTTTAAAACTATCCGCTGGACTTGGCAGTCCGGCGGACAATCCCGCCGTTAGTAGGCTAGTCCGCCGGACTTTTTAAATGAACGGACTTGCCGCTCGTCGGCAAGTCCGTTCATTTAGCACGTGACTTCAGGTTACGTAGCTAGCGTAGGCAGTAAATGCCGCCGCGCTAGCTCCGTCACCTGGCATGGATTTAAAGGGACTCCCCACGCCGAAAAACGGCGTGGGGGTTCCCCCCAAATCCATGTCAGACACTTATCCGAGCACGCAGCCTGGCAGGCCAGGAAAGGGGTGGGGACGAACGAGCGCCCCCCCTCCTGAGCCGTACCAGGCCGCGTGCCCTCAACATGGGGGGTGCCCTGGGGAAAGGGGGGCCGTGCGGCCCCCCCACCCCAAAGCACCTTGTCCCCATGTTGATGAGGACAAGGGCCTCTTCCCGACAACCCTGGCCGTTGGTTGTCGGGGTCTGCGGGCGGGGGCTTATCGGAATCTGGGAGCCCCCTTTAATAAGGGGGCCCCAGATACAGGCCCCCCACCCTATGTGAATGAGTATGGGGTACGATGTACCCCTTCCCATTCACCTAAGGTGTAAAATGTAAAGTACAAAAACACACACACTTTTGAAAAAATATTTTATTGCACTGCTCCGGGGGTCTTCTTCCGTCTTGGGGGTCTTCTCGCCGGACTCCTCCGCCATTTACCAAGCTCTTTTACCGAGTGGAGAAGTCCGGCTACCTTCTTCGTCGTCGCCGCCGTCGTCTGGGGGTCTCGATCCGCCTTCGGGGGTCTTCGGGGGTCTTCCGGGGGTCTCTTCTGTTCTTGCGGCGGTCGTCGTCTTCCGCGCCGCCGGTGCCTTCTTCTTCTTCTTCTTGTTCTTCTTCTTGTTCTTCTTCTTCTTCCGATGTTGACCCGATGCTCTCTCTGCCCGAAATGCCAGAGCCGCGCTGTGCTGGGACTTATATAGGGACATGGGGACAGGGTCACATGCTCATGTCACATGGTGACCCCGCCCCCTTGTGATGTCACAGTCCCAGCATCCTCCGGACTTCTCCGCTCGGTAAAAGAGCTTGGTAAATGGCGGAGGAGTCCGGCGAGAAGACCCCCAAGACGGAAGAAGACCCCCGGAGCAGTGCAATAAAATATTTTTTCAAAAGTGTGTGTGTTTTTGTACTTTACATTTTACACCTTAGGTGAATGGGTAGGGGCACATCGTACCCCATACTCATTCACATAGGGTGGGGGCCGGTATCTGGGGGCCCCCTTATTAAAGGGGGCTCCCAGATTCCGATAAGCCCCCGCCCGCAGACCCCGACAACCAACGGCCAGGGTTGTCGGGAAGAGGCCCTTGTCCTCATCAACATGGGGACAAGGTGCTTTGGGGTGGGGGGGCCGCACGGCCCCCCTTTCCCCAGGGCACCCCCCATGTTGAGGGCACGCGGCCTGGTACGGCTCAGGAGGGGGGGGCGCTCGCTCGTCCCCACCCCTTTCCTGGCCGGCCGGGCTGCGTGCTCGGATAAGGGTCTGAGATGGATTTGGGGCGGCGTGGGGATTCCCTTTAAATCCATGCCAGGTGACGGAGCTGCTCCGTGTGTGGGCAAGTCCGTTCATTTTCAAAAGTCCCGCGGACTTTGTCCAGCGGATTGTCCGCCGGAGAAGTCCGGGCGTGTGTGGGCAAGTCCACACGCTCGGAAAGTCCGGCGAAGCCAGCTGGAAAGTCCGGCGGATTGTCCGCTGGACTAGGTCCGCCGGGAAAAGTCCGCACGTGTGTACGCGGCATAACCCTTATCCTAAAGTATTCTATCTTGTGTCCTTCCTTTGGACATTTTAGTTCTAAGTGTCGATACTTTTAGATTTGTAAAGAAATAATCTTACCAAGCTGGGCATACACTTCTGCCACCTCCATTCCCTTCATTTCCATCACCGGTCTGTTGTCCACTATGGAGACGGTCGGGGTCAGTTCATAGGCTGTCCTATTGCAAGTGACTGTAGCCTCTCCTTCTTCAGATCTGGCATACATGATAAATTCTCCGTCATCCAGCACACATTTACAGGAGTTGATCAGAGCTGATTTCCCTGACCCGATATCACCCACCAGCTGCAGCAAAACGCGCTGATACCCCTGATTGCCATGGGGGAGGGTATGTAGGCTGAAGGTGCGGATATAATCTCTCATCTCATGCAGAGGCCTTTGAGGAGCTGCCATGTTTTCTGGAGGATTCTAACAGGGAAATCAGGAAATCAAAACTGAAACTGCACAGAGGAACATTTTACAAGGAGTGACGGCAAGCAACCAATGCCCCAGATTGTAAAAGCTGAATACCTGGCAGATATAAAAAGTAAAAAGGAAGGTGTAACCACTAAAAAAGAATGAAAGGTCAATAACTTCGAATCAACCTACGCGCCACTCCTATAATGTTATACTGGAAAGACTGTGTATGGGAATAAATAGGAGCAACAAACTTTTACTTTTAACGTTTAAATGTGATTTTTGTTATTGTTTATTACATCTATTAGTTGGGAACCCCTCCTTGATCACACAAGCCCAGATATTAGACCCCTTTCACACTGAGGCACTTTACAGGCGCTACAGCGCTAAAAATAGCGCCTGCAGAGCGCCTGTAAAGAGCCTCTCCTGTCACTCCAATGTGAAAGCCCGAGTGCTTCCACACTGGAGCGGTGCACTTGCAGGACGGTAAAAAAAATCCAGCTAGCCGCATCTTTGCAGTGCTGTAGGAGCGGTGTATACACGGCTCCTAAAGCGCCCCTTCCCATTGAAAACAATGGGGCAGCGCCACCAAACCGCCGGCTATGCCAGTGGTTTTAACCCTTTTTCGGACACTAGTGGGGGGTTAAAAAAGCCCTGCTAGCGGCCGAATAGTGCCACTAAAACAACGGTAAAGCGGCACTAAAAATAGCGCCACATTACCGCCAACGCACCCAACGCCCCAGTGTGAAAGGGCTCTTAGCGTCCTTTCATTGTAGATTGATCTTCTTAATGTAATTTCCATAGACATTTTTCATTATTCTATATGAAGAATTGAATAAACTACAATAAAATGGTGGTGCCCGTATACTACCAGGAAATGGTGCCCGCCATTATAAATGGATTGATAGCCCGCTTGTCCTATAGAAATCCCCCCAAGAGGGGGCGTATTTGTGGAGTCTCCTAAGATGGCCGCTTAGCCACAGAGCTCCACACCGTTCCGGTCCTCTGAACCCCGCCGCAACCAACAGAGCACTCGGATCGGGCCAGATCCACCAGCGCTCGCTCGGGGACACCCCTGGGCATACCCTGATAACCGAGTGTCCCGCTAGGAGAGACCTATCGAGGCAGCTGGAAGCAACATTACAGCAGCCAGGCCAGACCAAGATGGCGGCCACAAGCACACGAGGCACAGACCAGGAGGCAGAAGAGTCCATAGCGGACCAGGACGAGGGCCCAGCTCCTATCCCTATACAGGGGAAGACCACAGTGAGTGCATCCCTTTTGCCCCCTTTATCACCGGCCTCCACGGAATCCCTAATAGGCAGATCCATGGGAGACTTTCACCTCACCCCCCTGAAGGACTTGCTGAGCACTCCTGATAACTCTGACACTGAGAGGTATGCACCTCCTCACTCCCCGACAGATCTGCGAGCTTTGATGGAGGCTTTCTCTACCATGTTAGCCAGAGGCCTCGCTCAAAGGGCTGCACAAATTTCCACCGCCATACAGACTGATCTCCAGCACTTGGGACTGAGAATTGAACATATTGAGCAGAAAACGAATCAGTCTGCTGCCAGAATCAACCAAAACACAGCCAGAATCCAGGACATTCAGGATCAACTTGAAGTGGCCCTTTTTAAAATCGACGACCTAGAGAATAGATCCCGCCCATATAATTTTAGGATCCGAGGTCTCCCAGAATCTGTAAAAGAGGTTCACCTGGCGGTCCATTCCCTCCTCAGGAAACTTATCCCGGATATTCCGGAGCACAAGCTGGAGTTGGAGAGAGCTCACAGAGCACTGCAGCCTGTGAGGAAAGATGGCCTCCCCAGAGATATCATTGTAAAGCCCTACTACTACTCAGTTAAGGAGGAGGTGATGAGAGCAGCACAGTCGTCTGACAAGCTTACTATAAAGGATCATCAAATACTGATGATATTCACTGTCCTTTCCCCCTTTGTGGTCTAGAAACGACGATCACTGAAACCATTACTATTGATACTAACACAAAAAGAAATTGCATACAGATGGGCCTTCCCTTTTCGCCTTAACTTTTCCTACAGGAATAAACCCTATGGATTCTCCTCCTTCGCTGAAGGTGAGCGCCTGCTGACCCACCTGGGCCTTATCTCTCAGCAGATGCCATCTCAAACCACCAGCAGAGGATCCTCATCAACCAAGCGACCTTCCCCACCTAGCCCCCTGTGACAGAACGTCCCTACACTCCTCTTGAGTGCGTTCGTCATATATCACTTCCTCCCTGTCTGGATATAGATATCAGATATTCCAACCGCTCCCAAGAACCAAACAAGACGAGACTTGCTTAGTGCCAACATGGACTGATTTATTACAAAACTAAAACTGACATTTATATACAGTAGAAGAGGAGATCCCCCCTCCTGCTCATATTACTCTAACAATACACTTGTAACAACTTAACATAAACTAATTAACTAATCCCTTTAAGCAGCCGATGTGACTAGTACCTAACATAATTAGCATGAGCTAATTATCTAATCATTGACCCAGACTAGTTGACTGAGAGAAGACCCCCCAGGGCAAGACTCTAAGGCTCCTAGCTCATTTGAATGACTATTCAATAGACATTACCATATTACCATAAACATTAACACAACAGACAGGTGGCTTGAGTTCATGACATTAGCATCTGACAGTGTGTGTCCCAACAGCATGAGACCACACACATTATATATACACATATATACAGCATTGAATCTGACTGGGGTTGGGGTTCTCCTTCACCCTGTGCCCCTTAAAATCCAGGGCCCATAATCGGTTGGCAGGAGGCTTGCATTTAGTCCTCTCAAAAAGCCTGTGTCCCGGCTAGGTCTGTCACACCCCCTAACACCCGTATGGCAGAAACAGCAGCCCAAGAGGTGCAAGTAATCGCAGCCTCCATAGTGGTCCGATCGAAGATATCAGAGGTTCCACTTTACCTAGCTACCACACGAACTGCGAATCTTTGAATCCTGACAGATTCCACCTGAGTCTACGGACATGTTTACACTGGACCCCTTTTTGGGGGCTCAGTCTACCCTCCTACAAGTTTTGTAGCAATTGTCTTGTTATGTAGTCCTGTTGGCCACCTTTTGGTTATAACTTTATTCATATTCAGTCAGGTTCTTCCAGGTCTCTGCCACAGAGACCACAGATTATGTGTAAGCTGCATTGTGTAGATTTATCTTTTACCCTCCATTGAGTACACCCCTACAGCCTACCGAATAGGGAGGGGGGGTGTTATAGGGGTCCCGGGGGGAGCACAGGAGGATTCCCAAGATACAGGGTTCCCAGGGCTCTATGGGAGGGGGTCCCACAGTTACATTTTTTGTTTTCTTTCCCCTCTCCTCTTACTAAAGTTTACGGTTATTGTTCTAGAGGGTCTGAGCTCTTTTTGGATCATGACAAATTACATCTTTTTATTTCGGGAGCGAACTGGAACGACTGCACTGCGCCTCACACTGTTTCCTGAGAGGATGTTTAAAGTCTTTTGGAGACAACCTGAATTTTCCAGGGCGGTGAAGACTCTCCCCTCCCTGGACCTAGGGGACGAAGGGGACAGCCCCCTCCCCTCATGTTTTACACAATCAAATGTACCTTACAAGATGTTCTAAACCTGCTCTTTGCCTTCTCCTCTTTCTCCCCCTTTCTCTCCCATCTTTTACCTTGCTAACGCTGAGAACAAAACTAAAGTGGTAGCGATAGGCTTCTCCAAAAAAGGTTAATTACTCAATGTCTGAAGTGGTCAGGGATCCTGAGGGCCGATACCTTTTAACCACGGGCACAATAGATGGGGGATCCTACACTTTTATTTAATTCTATGCACCCAACAATGGCCAATCATTTTTTTTGAGGATATGCTAATAAAGCTACGTCCATTTTTTAAAGGAACGATGGTTATAGGCAGAGACTGGAACCTGTACTTTGACCCTTTTCTGGATAAATCCAGCGTTAAGAAATCCGTAGCTAGATGCCCCACCAGACAAAGACTTAAACTAGCTCAACTATTAAATGCTCTAGCCATGGTAGATATATGGAGAGAACTCAACCCAAGAGCAAAAGACTACACCCACTACTCTATCCCAAACCAGACCTATGCCAGGATAGATCTTCTTACCAACCACCGCAATCACACTGGCCATGAAATCCCAAATTAGGGACACATCACTCTCAGTCCACTTTATAATGTTCTTGACAATAGAATGCCTACAGGGGGTCGAGCAGACCTACAAATGGAGACTCAATGAATCCCTATTAAGCAACCTGGTACACTGCAATGTACTAGAGAAATCCCTGCAGGATTTTTTTCAAGAAGATGATACTGGGTTGGTCTGCCCCTCGATGCTTTGGGTGGCCCATAAGTCGGTGGATAATCCCGCGGGATTGTCCCTTCGTGTGTACGCGGCATTAGGCATCACTACTCAGAAAGCTTTAATATCCAGAAAAGGCACTAGGCAGGGATGCCCCCTATCACTGCTAATCTTTGCGATAGCCATTGAAACTTTAGCCATAGCGATCAGATCAAACTCAGACATCAAGGGGGTTGCGTGTGGTACCCAAGAGCACAAATGCGCATTATTTGCTGACGATATGCTACTCTTCATAACGTCTCCTCTAATCTCAGACCCTGTTCTGCTCAAAAAACATTCCGTAAGTCTAGCACTATCTTGGGCCTCACAATTAACCCCACAAAGTCACTAGCGTTGAACGTCTCAATTCCTCCACCTCTACTAAATCAATGGAAGCACAATTTACCCTTTACATGGGCATTGATATCGATACCTTATTTGGTGATCACTTTACCGGATAGTATTATTAAAATTTATAAATTTAACTACCCTCTGATGTTCCGGAAACTGGAGGAGGACCTTAGGACCTGGACGAGATGTGATCTATCCTGCTTGGTAGGATAAATGTGATAAATATGACTCTGATGCCCCGGATTCTCTACCTTCTCGTTCCCTTTTCATTTCTATTCCCAAAAAGGAGATTGCCAAATTTCAATCTAAAATTATGGACTTTGTCTGGGGGAGGAAAGGGCACCGTCTCTCTAGGGATATCCTTTTTAGGCTTAGGAATCAGGGCGGTCTAGTCCTACCAAATTTTTGGTGGTATTACCAAGCGGTGCAACTAACTCGGATATAAGCAGTCTACTCCAAAGGACACAAACCTGACTCGGTAGCATTGGAAAGACAAGCAGTTCCTCATCACACATTAGATTATCTCCTATGGTGCCCCCCAAAACTAAGACCCCCCCATCCTAGCCCCCACTATCTCCCACTCTGTAAACACTCACGGACACACTTTATAAACAGGCCTCCTTAATTAAAAACCTATCCCATCTCTTTCACAATCCAAATTTTCAACCGGGGAATGAATAGTCAAGCCTTTAGATGGTGGTTAAATAAGGGATTATTCAGAATAGGTCACTTCTTTACCCCTTCGGGCCCTATCACATTGGGGATCTGCCTCAGCAAACTTGAGATGCCTGATGCGGAGAGATTTCGCCTCTCTCAGATCAGGCATTCCCTTCACACCCTGTAGATGGACAAATCGCCCCCCGACCCACTATTTACGAACGGTGGTGCGCTAACCTCATGGATCAGATGGGTGGTATATCACTAATATATGCCTCACTAGCTCAGAACAAGAGTCTACCCCCCTATGCTCGAGCTTTAGAGTCTGATCTAGACCTCCACATGGACCCTGAGGATTGGTTTCTCTCCTTCAGACGCTCATATAAAAGGTATAATGATCACAGGATTTATTGAAGCGAATGTTAAGTTGCTCCCCAGAGGAATTGGTCAATGGACTTGGCGTTAACCTTACCTTCTCAGAGGAACCAACCTAGCAGGTCAACCTAAGGACAAATGTTGTAAAAAAAGATGCATTGGGGTTGATTTACTAAAACCAGAAGAAAGAGGTTTTTTGATCACAGACAAATAGCACCACATCCCTTGATAGATTATATATAGATAGAAGAAAATGGGATTTTTAAGGTGTAAATTAATTCGAATAATGGTAACAACTAAATTATATAAGAACATTTTTTTTATTTTAGAAAAAATAAAAGTTTTTATTAAAAACACAGCAATTGGCAAGTACAAATCAATCCTTTTATGCTGTATTCCATAAAATCTTGTTGATTTGTACTTGCCAATTGCTGTGTTTTTAACCACTTCAGCCCCAGAAGAATTTACCCCTTCCTGATCAGAGCACTTTTTTGCAATTCGGCATTTAACTGACAATTGCGCGGTCGTGAGATGCTGTACCCAAACAAAAATTTACGTCTTTTTTTTCCCACAAATAGAGGTTTCTTTTGGTGGTATTCGATCACCTCTGCTCTATAAACAAAAAAACAACAATTTTGAAAAAAAAACACATTATTTTGAACTTTTCGCTATAATAAATATCCCCCAAAAATATATAAAAAAACATTTTTTTTCCTCAGTTTAGGCCGATATGTATTCTTCTACATATTTTTGTTAAAAATAAAATTGCAATAAGCGTACATTGATTGGCTTGCGCAAAAGTTATAGCGTCTACAAAATGGGGATAGTTTTATGGCATTTTTTTATTTAAATTTTTTAAACTAGTAATGGCGGTGATCTGCAATTATTATCGTGACTGCGACATTATGGCGGACACATCGGACATTGGCATTAATACAGCGATCAGTGCGTTTAAAAATGCATTGATTACTGTAAAAATGTCACTGGCAGTGAAGGGGTTAACACTAGGGGGCATTGAATGGGTTAACTGTGCTCCCTGGGAGGTCATTCTAACTGAAGTGGGAGGGGACTAACTACAGGAGGTGATGCATCGTGGTTCCTAGCTAATAGGAACACACGATCTGTCACTCCTGTCAGAACAGGGAAGTGTGTGTTTATATACACTCGTCCCTGTTCTGTGTCTCCTTGTCACGATCGCTCGTGGCCGGCGGTCATCGTGACCGTCGGCCATGAGCATCGGCACCTCCACTGTGCAGCGTGCGCGCGCCTGCTATCCGGGCCCCGCGAGATCACGTACAATAATGTGATTTCACGCAGGGGAGCCAACCTGCCACAGTAAAACTGTGGCGGCTGCTCCGCAAGCGGTTAATAAAAACTTTTATTTTTTCTAAAATAAAAAAATGCTCTTATATAATTTAGTTGTTACCATTTTTCCAATTAATTTGCACCTCAAAAATCCCATTTCCCTCTCTCTATATATTACTAAAACCAGAGAGTGCAAAATCTGGTGCAGCTCTGCATGGTTGCCAATCGTCTTCCAGGATTTCTTGTCAGAGTGTAATTGAAGAAGTTGAAGTTAGAAGCTGATTGGCTACCATGCACAGCTGCAACAGATTTTGCACGCTTCGGTTTTAGTAAATTGACCCTATTGCTACATTTAGGCTCCATTTACTGGTGTGGGACTCTAACGTTACACCATTGCCAGTGTGACTTTGAAATGCAGCTTTGATGCGACTTTGAGTAGAAATTTACACTCTGGCACTAAGTCACCTCAAAGTCAGTGGCGGCCCGTCCATAGGGGGCGCCCGGGCGCCCCCCCCTCCTTGCAGTAAAAAAAAAAAAAAAAAAAAGTTCAAAAAAATAAAAATTTTTTTTATTTAAACATGGCCCTTTAAGGGCGCCGGGCACAGTGCACTGCAGTATGCACCGCTCTATCACCAATAGATAGATTCATGCATTGCATGAATCTATCTATTGTCACCTCTGCCGCCCCCTATTCAGGTGTCCGGCCCCTGATCGTAAGCTCTAATAGGGGACCCTATTAGAGCGGTGTGCTCTAATAGGCTTCCCTAAGTGTAAACAGCGGGCGCACGGCTGTGCGTTCGCTGATTACACAGTATTGTGTTAGAGAAGCGAATACATCGCTTCCCTAACACAGACCCGCCTCTCAGCCAATCAGGTTGCCAGGTCTGTTACCTGTAACCTGATTGGCTGAAGTCACAGGCGCTGTGATTGGACGCTAGGCGTCCAATCATAGCAAAAGACAGGCACGGGAGAAGAAGACCTCGGACGGAACGGAAGATAGCAGAAGACAGGAGGAGCGCGGGAGAAGAAGACCTCGGATGATGGGACACCGCTCGCCGCCTGACGCCATCACCAGCTGCACATCGAGACAGGGTAAGTGCAGAGGGCAGGCAGGGGGCACAGTGGCAGCACTTGGAGGGGCACTTAAAGGGGCACTCTGGCAGCACATAAAGGGGCACTCTGGCAGCACATAAAGGGGCACTCTGGCAGCACATAAAGGGGCACTCTGGCAGCACATAAAGGGGCACTCTGGCAGCACTTGAGGGGCACTCTGGCAGCGTTTGAGGGGCACAGTGGCAGCGTTTGAGGGGCACAGTGGCAGCGTTTGATGGGCACAGTGGCAGCGTTTGATGGGCACAGTGGCAGCGTTTGATGGGCACAGTGGCAGCATTTAATGGGCACAGTGGCAGCGTTTGATGGCACAGTGAGGCTGTTTGTTTGCGCCCCCCCAAAAATTTTGAGCACCAGCCGCCACTGCTCAAAGTTACAACAAACTAGTGCAAAGTCGATGCAACTTTAAGTCGCATAGATCCAAACTGGTGCCATTGAAAACAATGATCTGTGACTTTATGTGTCCAACACGACAAGTCATACAAGTGTGCATGGAGCCTTACTCTGTACACACAACACAGTTGATCTAAATAACCTGAGAGCACGAGTCGGCACAAAAGAAAAACGTTTAAAAAAGAATTATGCTCAGGCAAGATCGTGACAATATGGTGGGGATCCACCCATATGCCTGGACCAGCACCCGGCTCAGCCTCTCAGTGAGCCGCTGAGAGCCTGAGCTGGCTACTCCCGCCCCCTCCACAGCCCAGCACTCCAGTGAGCTGGGGGGGAGCAGAGCAGCGTTGTCTGACAGTCACCAGCTCTCTGCTCAGGGAGCTCTGAGAACCGAGAGATCAGCAGTCTTTGATCACTTGATTCTCAGCCTTAGACCTGGCCAGTGGTAATTTTTTCTGATGATTTCTACAATGGTGGTCGATGGGAAGAGATCCCCTCCTATATTTAGCTGAAAAGATCCTTGGTTCAGATGTTACGTATATGAAAGGCAAGACACTTGCAGTATTTGGCAGCTTTTAATCACAATGTTATTTAATGACTTTATGTGATAAACGGATACACAAAGCTGTTGTTACATATTTATATTCTGTATATGCATGAAAATGATAATATATTTTTTACCACAATTGCAAAATATAAAAACATTTCTGAAATGCGTGCAGTGTAATTGCTAATTATAAAAGCATACAAAAAAAAAGTTTGTTGTGAATACAAAGCTAACTCTTGACCAATAGGGATGGGCGAACAGTTCGGCCCGAGCATAAGTTGAGGCCGAACTTTGGTTGTTCGGACGTTCGGCGAACACCGAACAATATGCGGTGTTCAGGGCAAATTTGAAAGCCGCGGAACACCATTAAAACCATTAAAATCTATGGGACACTAACATGAAAAAAACAAAAGTGCTAATTTTAAAGGCATATATGCAAATTATTGTCATAAAAAGTGTTTGGGGACCCAGGTCCTGCCCCAGGGGACATGTATCAATGCAAAAAGTTTTAAAAACTGACGTTTTTAGGGAGCAGTG
>CM053031.1:296217272-296277021 GCA_028564925.1 Lithobates sylvaticus | reverse complement strand
TCAACCAGGCAGGTTAAGGGGCTCCAGTTTATTTGTTTATTTGGGAGGAAACTGGCTTTTCAGTTTCCTCATTGTTTACTAAAATCCGTTTTGGGATCTGGAGCCCGGGGATTTCGTAGCGATCCGGGTGGGATGAAATCCCCAGTCCTGGGTCCAGATCTTGAGATCCACCAGCATACTGACTGGTCAGGTGTGTGTGTGCTGGGCTATTTGTACACACCTGACCATGGTTCTGGGCTCCACCCTAGGAGTCCAGGCAAGCAAGGGAGAAGTGTGCATGTCTGCACAGGTCTGTCTGTGAGAGCAGACAGAGGGTCCAAGCCTGTGGGCTGGAAAAGGAAGCTGGAAAAGAATGCTGAGGTACTGGGTGTACAGGAACTCTGTTAAAGAGCCGAGAGGGCTGAAGCACAAGTCTGAGCAGCCGTGCTGCTAAAGAGAGCCAGGTGGCTTGGTATTTTTGGTTTGACTTACATTATTGCTGTGGAAAGCTGAAACCCCTGTGTGGGCAACTCGTCTGTTTTATGGACATTTTCTTTCTTTAATAAAAGTGGGCCTACAAGCCCTTATATCGGCATATCTGGCATGGACTCCGCTCACTGGTAAGCTCTACCCTTAAGCTAAAACATCCCCCGATGTTACAATATATATATATATATATATATATATATACACACACACACACACACACACACACACACACACACACACACACACACACACATAATTAGGCATTTCAAAGGGGACTTGTTGATTAATGAGGAGACTGCCCTAACCAGGTTTACTCTACATATCAAAGGGGACAGATAATGACTCTGTGCTATGTTAAATGAGAAGTCCAGCCTGAGCTTGTTTGGCTGGGCTTCTCCTATGGATCACAGGAGTTCAATTATGTTTTGCACTCCTGTGACCTGTTGTCAGCAGAGAGCGGACTTCAGACTGCTCTCTGCTGAAGTCACCAATGTCAGTCCAGGCACCACGTCATCCCGACAATGGGAGTCTGGATCTGCCAGGTGCCTGGACTGATACCCGTCTCAGCCTGTCAGCGAGCCACTGAGAGCCTGAGACGGTCGCTCCCTGCCCCTCCACAGCTCAGCGCTCCAATAAATGTGGAGGGAGATGAGCAGAGAGCTGTAACTGATAGTCTACAGCTCTCTGCTCACGAAGCTGTGAAAACTGAGTGAGCGGCGATTTTCGATCGCTCGGTTTTCAGTGCAGAGGCGCCGGGGACAAATACAGCATCGGACCTATGCTGCATCCACCTAGGTAAGTATGATTAGGGGGAAAAAAAGAACATGAGGACATTTGATGACTACAGCTGCCCATAGATAAGGGTCATTGTCTGTCACTTAGAAGGACAAAAACAGATCAAATGCCTACTAGGACTGGCCAATCACAGTATAAATGATATTTATATTTTTGTTATATTATTAATTGTACTGCTTTTACTGTACCACAATAGTCCAAACTGCCCCCATATTCTCTGGTAGCCTAGTTGGGGATTAGGCTCCCAATCTCTATATCATTGGGTGCTCATAAGTCGATGACTGCCTGTACTACATTACTACAACACTAACCCCTCAAACTCTTCACTCTGCATGTGATGCATTCCTGGTA
The DNA here is from genome assembly GCA_028564925.1 of Lithobates sylvaticus. Lineage (NCBI taxonomy): Eukaryota > Metazoa > Chordata > Amphibia > Anura > Ranidae > Lithobates > Lithobates sylvaticus. The sequence goes on along the minus strand of CM053031.1, from coordinate 296,275,407 downwards.
TTTAATGACCCTTTAAGAACGTTCCACTGTTAGTGAAGTCAGACCACACCCACTATTTGATGCGGTTTGGAGGGTTTGTGTGTGTGGGGGAGAGAGGGATTGGAGGGGTAGTGATTGAGTTACGGCACCTATTTTCTGAGAAAAAAAGCCATGCAAATTCAAAGAATTATCATAATGGTCAGGGAACTAAAATTCTTCTTGTTCAAATATTTTATTGAGAGGTATAAGTGGTACAAACAATGGTCCATAAAAGGACTAAAAACATGTGAATAACATAGTGGTAGCTATGCATAGTTACAATAAAGAGATCCGGATGGATCTTAATGACAACCAGATAAAGTCATACAAATGTAAGATGTGTAGGCTATATTTAAACATTTTAGTGAATAAGTCATGGTTTGGTAGGATAAAATGAAGGAGGGATTTCACATAGTGTGGTAATAATCGAGTTAATACTCCCGTAGATTGGGGGTTGACATTTCGCTGATATAGGGAAGAGATGGGTGAATTTACCCCGTCAAATCATGAATAATGTAGCCTTATATGTAAAAAAGGAGAAGAAAAGAAAAAGAGGAGGTTTTCTTGCCATAATGCATGCAGGTTTTGGTTCAGAAAAGCAATATCGACTGCCATTATTAGGAGAGAAGAAATATAATGCTGCGTACACACGATCGGAATTCTCGTCTGAAAAAGCTCTGATGGTTTTCCGCTCAAACTGTCTTGCCTACACACGGTCACACCAAATTCCAACCATCAAGAACGCGGTGACGTACAACACTACAACGAGCCAAGTTCAATGCTGCCGAGCATGCGTCGAATTGTTTCCGAGCATGCATAGGAATTTTGCGCGTCAGAATTGCTACAGACGGTCGGAATTTCCGATAGAAACCTTTTCCGTCAGAAAAATTGAGAACATGCTCTCAATCTTTTGCTGTCAGGAATTTGGCCAGCAAAATTCCTACACACGGTCGCATTTTCCGATGAAGAGCTCTCATCAGTCTTTTTCTGGCCGGAATTCTGATCGTGTGTACGCGGCATAAGAGTGAGGGAAAGCTGAGAGAAGAGAGAGGAGAAGATGAGGGAACCTGGTTACCTCTAGAGGAGGCCTAAAATGTAATGTTCAGAAAATTCCAGGAAGTTGCTGATCATGGGAGCAATAGAGACTTATTAAAGGATGAATTTTTGGATGATGGACTTTATAGGCATAACACAAGTATATATTAAAAATATATTTATTACAAAAATAGAATAAAAAAAAATTACATACAATTGCATATATTATTCGCAAAATGTACCTAGGAGCATAAATAACACACCACCTACATAGGGACTTGTCGAAATTACCGTATATACTCGAGTATAAGCCGAGATTTTCAGCCCTTTTTTTAGGGCTGAAAGTCCCCCCTCGGCTTATATTCGAGTCACCGCCGTCTGCCTACATGAACAGCGTGTCATGCAGACAGACGGCAGTTTTCAAAAGCTGTGCCTCCTCCTCCTCCTCATCCGCGATAGGAGGAACACTAATTTTCCCAGCAGTAAGTCAGTGTGCAGTGTTACGCCTATCACGGACGTCCTGTCATTCTCATCTCATGGACGAGGATGAGAGGACGTCCGTGATAGGCGGAACACTGCACACTGACTGCTGGGAAAACAGCGTTCCTCCTATCACGGATAAGGAGGAGGAGGAGGAGGAGGAGGAGGCGCGGCTTTTGTAATTTTGGAATGGCGCCTTACACGCTGTGGGGGGACAGAGCGAGACTGCATCGGCGGAAGACAGATCGCACAGGGAGGGACACAGGACCCGCAGATCGAAGCAGATCGGCACAGGTAGGCTGCAATGGGGACACAGGGGGGTCTGTACAGGGGACATGCAGCTGCAGATGGGCATTGTTGACCCTCTTTTCCACTTACAGTAGCTGCTGCATTTTTCACCCTCGGCTTATACACGGGTCAATACGTTTTTCCCAGTTTTTTGTGGTGAATTAGGGGCCTCGGCTTATATTCGGGACGGCCTATACTCGAGTATATATGGTAGGTGGGAGAAAATTTGTCACCAGTGATGCCCATAGGGCTTACTATTTAGCCACTTTAAGGAACTAACATTCTTACAGAGGAGCTTAGCAATGGCAGCTTCCAATATTCTCCCATGATAGGTCCCCTTTAATTTTAGACTGTCTGAAATAGCATTCATCAATGTTTGTAATTTGATGAGTCAGGACCAAATTGTTATTCATAATTATCAATGTAAGTAAGGATCCGGCCTCCACAAAACTGTACAAATACAAAGAAATATTCAGATATCTAAATATGAATATAATTATTGTGAACGATAAATCAGGGAATAACAGAACGTCTTTAAATGTATTGATAATTATTGTAACACAGCTACAGTATGCAGATAATAAATATACAGTACATATCAATAGTGAATAAAGAAGTGGCATGATTTCTTTAAATGTATCAATTATTAACATGTATCAACACTTAGCTCTTTATTAACATAATCCATGAAACATTAATCACAGGAAACAACCAGATGAGAAATAAAAATTACTTTTCATAGATTATTAATTTATGTTCTATTAATCAAAGAAACATATAAACATACAATGTGTAGAAAGTGACAACAGCATCATATTCATCAGCTTGTACATAAAAGAAAATGTGATTCTTTACCTAAATACATAATACTTGAAACAAGAAAAATAAAATAAATCAATATAATCAGTGTCATATATTACGTAAAATGGATATAGTAGATGTATAATAAAAATATATATATTATTTATATTCAAACTTACTTTATATGCAAACAAACTCTGTTACCAAAAAAAAAAAAAAAAAAAGATTACTACAATTAGGAATAGCTGGGTTTTACAAATAAAACAATGACTGAAATGTACTGTACATGTAATACAAATAAAGAAGGATATAAATAACTGTAAATGGCCAGACTGGTAAAATTAAGAAGTGTCCTTGTTTTAGCTTCTAGCCCAGATTTTGTCAGTGCCCCCCCCCCCCCCTCCCCTGGCAGAGGTAAATTCTAACAGGCAGCACAGTGGTGTAGTGGATAGCACTTTCACCTAGCAGCAAAAAGGGTCACTGTTCAAATCCCAACCACGACACCATCTGCCTGGAGTTTACATGTTCTCCCTGTCCCTGCATGGGTTTCCTCCCACACTCTAAAGACATGCTGGTAGGTTAATCAAATACTGTCTAAATTGGCCTTAATATATGTATGAATGTGTGTTAGGGACCTTAGTTTGTAAGATCCTTGAGGGTAGGGACTGATGTGAATGTGCAATGTGTGTGTAAAGTGCTACGTAAATTGATGGCGCTATATACCTAAATAAAATAGGTGAGGTGCGACCCCTCTGGATGAATCAGAAAAGTGCTAGAAGTCTGATGGAGCGATTTTACTGAGGAAAGAGGAACGTGACATTGCTGGTCACAATACAATTTCATTCTCCACGCATCCATATATTTATAATAACAAAATCTCCCCGGACACCTCCGGAGCACACAGGAGTGTAGATTGGCTCGGTGTTCATCTGAGATTAATCTAAATCTTTGCTCCAATGAATTTCTACAAAAAATAAATCAGCTGAGTTCATGTATCCTTCAGAGAGATATAATTTTGCTCTACTGATAACTAAGTAACTTTAAGAAAAAGAAAACCATTCAGGTTTTAAATAGAAAGTTTCAAAGTGAGACTCTAAAGTGGTAAAAAGTGAAATAACTGACCAAATAAAATGCATAAAAGCTAAAATAATGAAGAATAGAGAGATCTGAGGAACATTTATTCTCCAGCTGCCCCCTGCTGACATTTTATTGGATTTATATCAGACTGTTGTTAACTTAAGTTAAGTTACGTTATACACTACTGTTCTTTTTACATAGTTATAGTTACATAGTAGGTGAGGTTGAAAACAGACACAAGTCCATCAAGTTCAACCTATGTGTGTGATTTATATGTCAGTATTGGATTGTATATCCCTGTATGTTGAGGCCGTTCAGGTGCTTATCTAATATTTTTTTGAAACTATCGATGCCCCTCCGCTGAGACCACCGCCTGTGGAAGGGAATTACACATCTTTGCCGCTCTTACCATAAAGAACCCTCTAAGTAGTTTAAGGTTAAACCTCTTTTCTTCTAATTTTAATGAGTGGGTCATACAAATTCCTAATATTTGTTCAGCAATATATTTTTGTACAAAGGGTGGATGAGTGACACCAGTCAACTAAACAGATCAGTGCCCTCATGTTTTACCTGTTCTTATATAATTAACCACTTTCAGACCGGACCAATTTGCAGCCAAAGGACCAGGCCCCTTTTTGCGATTCGGCACTGCGTCGCTTTAACTGACAATTGCGCGGTCGTGCGATGTAGCTCCCAAACAAAATTGACGTCCTTTTTTTCCCACAAATAGAGCTTTCTTTTGGTGGCATTTGATCGCCCCTGCGGTTTTAATTTTTTGCGCTATAAACAAAATAGAGCGACAATTTTGAAATAAAAAGGCATTATTTTTTATTTTTTGCTATAATAAATATCCCCCAAAAATATATATAAAAAAAAATTATTTCTCAGTTTAGGCCGATACGTATTCTTCTACATATTTTTGGTAAAAAAAAATCGCAATAAACGATTATTGATTGGTTTGCGCAGAAGTTATAGCGTTTACAAAATAGGGATAGTTTTATAGCATTTTTATTAATAATTTTTTTTTATTAGTAATGGCGGCGATCAGCGATTTTTATTGTGACTGCGACATTATGGCGGACACATCGGACATTTTTGACACATTTTTGGGACCATTGTCATTTATACAGCAATCAATGCTATTTAAATGCATTGATTCCTGTATAAATGACACTGGCAGTGAAGGGGTTAACCACAAGGGGGCAGTGTAGGGGTAAGTAGGCAGTGTAGGGGTAAGTATGCCTAGGGGTGTGTTTCTTACTGTGGGGGGGCGTGGCTGTCAGCTAGTGAATGCTGATCTCTGCTCCAATCACAGGGAGCAGAGATTGGCGTCACTAGTTGCTAGGCAGAACGGGGAGATGATGTCTATTTCCGCATCTCCCCGTTCTGCCTTCCCGTGAGACAATCGTGGGTGTCCCCGCGGCGATCGAGTCCGCGGGACCCGCGAACGGCCTCACGGGGGTCCCGACTGGCGCGGGAGCGCGCCGCTCCCGATGGCACGGACGGCATTAAGGAGGGACTTATATATACGCCCTCCTGCCTGTCCGTGCCATTCTGCCGACGTATATCGTCGTGCGCCGGTCAGGAACCGGTTAAATAGCACTAAATGCCTTCCTTGAAATCCTTTAGATCAATATAGATAGGAAATTAGAAGGTAGGTAGATATGATTGGTGGGTCATGAAAACACTTGTTACTTGGGAAAAGATCAAGATGAGACAATTGGGGGAGTCTAAAGACACTGATTACTTTCTCTTACAATATGGTACTATTCCTTACTAAATGAGCAAATAATAATGTTCCCAAATATACAAATGTGACCTACAACTTGACTTGTTTCACTACTACTGTGGCTTCATCAGGAGTCACACAACAAAGTGACAAAACAAAAACTGTGTAGTACTTCATAACAAGCAAAGAAGGCATTTTTTGTTAATAGTGGTATTAACAAAAAATGCCACAACTATCATCTTTCCAAGAACATTTCCAAAGCCTGTGCATTTAAACTCGAAAAAAAACATTGCATTTTTTATTTTAAGACAGCATTGTAAAAGACATTTTATGTAGCTGAGAACAGAGGGAATGGGAGCACTTATAAAAACATTATAAATACCTTTTTTCAATTTTTTTATATCTATACAAAAATATTTTGCCTTTCATTTCTATTTTAACCACAATAGACCAGGCCTATTTTTTTTACACCTGGTGTTTACAAGTTAAAATAATTTTTTTTGCTAGAAAATTACTTAGAACCACCAAACATTAGATTTTTTTTCCAGACACCCTAGAGCAGGCCAAGTTTGCCAAGTTTGCAAGATAACTGAAATACATCACAGGTGATATCATTTGCTGCTCAGTGATTGCAGTATTCTAGTCTGCATCTCCCCAAGGTAATACCTAAAACATGGCCTGTTAGTGGGTCCTGAGGACAGGGTTGATGACCACTGCCCTAGAGAATAAAATGGTGGCCATTGCAATACTTGTCACACCGTATTTGCGCAGCGGTCTTAACAACGCAATTTTTTTTTAACCACTTCAATACAGGGCACTTAAACACCTTCCTGCCCAGACCAATTTTGAGCTGTCACACTTTGAATGACAATTGCGCGGTCATATAACACTGTACCAAAATGAAATTTTCATCATTTTTTTCCTACAAATAGAGCTTTCTTTTGGTGGTATTTGATCACCTCTGCGGTTTTTATTTTTTGCTAAACAAATAAAAAAAGACCAAAAATTTTGAAAAAAAATATGTTTCAGTTTCAAAACTTTGTAAATAAATAAGTTTTCTCCTTCACTGATGGGCACTAATAGGTCCGCACTGATGGGCACTGATAGGTCTGCACTGATGGGCACCGATGAGGTGGCACCAATGAAGTGGCACTGAGGTGGCATTGATGGGCACTGATAGGCGGCACTGATGGGCGACACAGATGGGCACTGATGGATGGCACAAATTGACACTGATGGGTGGCACAGATTGGCATGGATAGGCGGCACGGACTGGCATGGATAGGCGGCACGGATGGGCATGGATAGGCGGCACAGATGGGCACTGATAGGCGGCACAGATTGGCACTGATAGGCGGCACAGATGGGCACTGATAGGCGGCATGGATGGGCACTGATAGGTGGCACGGCTAGGCACTGATAGGTGGCACGGATAGGTACTGATAAGCGGCATTGTTTTTTACTGATGGATGCCAATCAGTGCCAAACAATAATGCATGCCAATCAGTGATGCCTATTGTGGGCACTGATTGGCATCCATTGTGGGCACTGATTGGCATCCATTGGTGGCACTGTGTGTCATCCCTGGTGGTCTAGGTTGGCATACCTTTTGATGGGCATCCCTGGTGGTCTGGTGGCGTCCCTGGTGGTCCAGTGTGGGCATCCTCGGGGGGGCTGCGCTGATAATCGATCAGCACAGACCCCCCCTATCAGAGGAGCAGCCAATTGGCTCTCCTCTACTCGCGTCTGACAGACGCGAGTGAGGAAAAGCCGATTACCGGCTTCTCCTATTTACACTGTGATCAGCCGTGATTGGACACGGCTGATCACGTGGTAAAGAGTCTCCGTTGGAGACTCTTTACCAAGATCGTAGTTGCGGGGTGTCAGACTGACACCCCGCAACAACGATCGCCGCAATGCGCGCCCACGGGGGCGCGCAGCGGCTCAAAATCCTGAGGACGTCATATGACGCCCTGTCAGGATTTTACAACCACTTTGCCGCCGTCATTTGACAATGGGCGGGCGGCAAGTGGTTAAATAAACCTTTTTGCATTAAAAAATAAGAAAACTGTAAAGTTAGCCCAATTTTTTTTATATTGTGAAATAATGTTATGCCAAGTACATTGATACCCAACATGTCATGCTTTGAAATTGCGCCCGCTCGTGGAATGGCGACAAACTTTGACACTTAAAAATCTCCATAGGCGAAATTTAAAAATGTCTACAGGGTTTCAGTTTTGAGTTACAGAGTAGGTCTTTTGCTAGAATTATTGCTCTCACTCTAATGATTGTGGTGATATCTCACATCTGTGGTTTGCATATGCAGGCGTGACTTACGTATGCGTTCGCTTCCGCGCACAAGCACGGTTGGGATGGGGCGCTTTAATTGGTTTTTTTTTATTATTTTTTTTTTTTTATTGTTTATTTTTTCACTGTCCCTTTAAAAAAAAAAATAATCATCCCTTGTATTAGAAAAAAAAAAGCATGACAGGACCTCTTTAATGTGAGATCTGGGGTCAAAAAGACCTCAGATCTCACATTTACACTTACTGTAAATGCAATAAAATAAAAAAAACTATATTTTTTCTTTCAATTAAAAAAAATTTCCCTTGAAGACCTTTGGGCAGAAGTGACATTTGACATTGCTTTTGTCATAAAATCCTATGGAGCCAAGTGGGGGCTATTATTCCCTCACTCGACTTCCAGCCTCAGAGGGGAAAGGACTGGATCGTCTCTGCCGCTACCGACGGCATCTGGTAAGCAGCAGAGACAACCAAAATGCAGGGGGAGGGGGTGGGCACCTCTCCCGCCACCGATAAAAGTGGTCTTGCGGTGAATTGCGTCATGGAGACCACTTTTATCCGAAAGCGGATGGTCCACCGTTTTTAAAAATGCTGGGGTTTATGGCAGCTAACTTCTGCCATAACAATGGTATTCAACGTCAAAGTACAAACGTATAATGATGGCAGGTAGTCCAGAAGTGGTTAGACTGAATGGGCTGTTTTACAATGTGATCGTTTACAATCACTTTAAATCTTATCTCAGATTTTTATTACTGTCTTCCTGTGTCATTGACAACCACTCTACTTATTACTTATGTATCCTCATGTAACTGGGGCAGAAAGTAAGTTGAAATCCACTCAATGAGGTCACTGACAGCAACAAAAGCTGGAGAGAAATACTTAGTCTTCCCTCAAATATCTAAAAATAAAAAAACAAACCAACCAAAAGATCGCCGATGTGTAAGATTGTAAAATTATTATTTTTTATTTTTTATTATTATTTAAAAATAAATCAGCCCTCTGTCACAAATGCCAGGGTGTAGATGGAGATATTTCTCATATGGTTTGGAGTTGCTACTAAATTAGACCTTTTTTTAGTCCCAAATGATTGATTTTATCTCACAAAAAGTTGACATCCCGGGTATACGTGTATGTCGTGTAAAGTACTGTTTACTAGGTGTCATTGGTGTTATAGATCTTGCTGATTGCTAACAAGACCTTCTTGAGGTGACATGTCTATTATGCCAGGAAAACTGTGTTTGTATACTGGATATCTATTGAGCCCTTAGATAGAATTGCATGGAAGCATTTAATGATGAACACAGTTCTATCTCACTATAGATCAACCTATAAAGCCAGAGTTTGTCCTTTAAAATTAGATAAAAAAAATCTGGGGGGGGTCTCTTGTTGTAAGTCATGTAAACAGGAACCTCCCCCTCATCATATCAATTGTAATGAGTGGAAACTCTTTCCCAAAATTCATTCCATATTCATGGCTCCACTACACAAATGACACTTGAAAAGAAAGATGGGTAATTTTACCTACCCTCTGGAAGAACCTGACGAGTAGAGGGAGCCCTCTCGTACAGCCCGGCTCAAGGACCACTACAGTTGCAACAATGGCCGTGAGAGCAATGTGAGGTAAGAGCGCCTGCAAAGTCCTCCGTTGGTAGTGGTCCCACCCTTTTGCTCTTTTTTTTTTTTTTTTTTACATATTTCCATTGCATGCTTTTAGTAATTCTATGAGCTACCAGAATACCTAAATCAAGACTCATCACCAAGTTTTACTGCTCCTAAATTGTATGATGCATTTATGTTTTTAGCCTCAAAAGTTCAGACCTTTACATTTATCAACTATTCACCTCATTTGCCATGTAGTTGCCAAATAAACCAGTTTATCCACCATTGTATCCAAGACAGATTTTATGTTAGAGAAATATTTAAGACCGATTTCTATAATTTTCCAAAATGTTACTATTCAGAGTACAGAGATTCATTAAACTATATACAGTATAAAGCCAAAACATATTATTTAGCTATAGGAGTAGTAGGGAATGGAAAAATCCCCTATTCCATTTTTTCTTTTTTTTTTAAATCTGAGTCCCTGTGAAGAGAATTCCTTTAACCACTTGCTGACCAGCCGCCATCATTATACTGCAGCAGGTTGGCACATTCCCGCGAGCCATTGTAGCTGTACGTCGGTTCCTTCAGGCGGGATAGCAGGCGTGCGCACGCACCCGCTGCACTGCGGGGGTGCCACTGCTCGTGGCCAACTGTCACGATGACCGCCAGCCACGAGCGATCGCGAGCACCAGAGGCAGAACAGGGAGGTGTGTGTGTGTAAATCCCTGTTCAGTTCTGTGAGGAGCGACAGATCGTGAGTTCCTAATAGCTAGGAACCACAATCTGTCATCCCCTCTAGTCAGTCCCCTCCCCCTACAGTTAGAACACACAGTCAGGGAACACCGTTAACCCCTTGATCGCCCCCTAGTGTTAACCCCTTCCCTGCCAGTGACATTTATACAGTAATCGGTGCATTTTTATAGCACTGATCACTGTATAATTGTCAATCGTCCCAAAAATGTGTCAAAAGTGTCCGATGTGTCCGCCATAATGTCGCAGTCCCGATAAAAATCGCAGATCGCCGCCATTACTAGTAAAAATAAAAATAATAATAAAAATGCCCTATTTTGTTAATGCTATAACTTTTGCGCAAACCAATCAATATACGCTTATTGCGATTTTTATTACCAAAAATATGTAGAAGAATACATATAGGTTTAAACTAAGAAAAACATTAGCTTTTTTTAAAAAAAATTGGGGATATTTTTTATAGCAAAAAGCACAAAATATTGTAAATTGCCGCTATTTTTGTTTTTTTATATATTTTTGGGGGATATTTCTTAGAGCGCTCTTTTTTGGTTTATAGCGCAAAAAATAAACACTGCAGAGGTGATCAAAAACTACCAAAAGAAAGCTCTATTTGTGGGGAAAAAAAACGTCAATTTTGTTTGGGTGCAACGTCGCATGAACGCGCAATTGTCAGTTAAAGCGCCGCAGTGCTGAATCGTAAAAAAAAAAAAAAGCTCTGGTCATTGAGCAGCCAAATCTTCAGGGGCCAAAGTAGTTAAATAAGAGGACATCTCTTCAATGTGAGATAAATCCCTTCTTAGACAATTATCACCGGAACAAGTGTCCCTACTGGGTACTAGTAGGGTCCTCTTCCGTTTAAATCTCTAAAAAGCACCTTCATACCCAGTGCTGAACTTGCTGTCTATTATAGATAATTGTATACAATTAAAATTGAATTGTGTGTGGAAGATAAATTGAAATACAAGCTGCAAGATGTGCATATAAAAAAACATATAGACAATAAATCCTAAGAAACATCCTGGGAATATAAAAAAATAGATATAGTCTGTTATATTAATCAAGGCTGCCTCTCAGAGCGGGCTGGGAACTCGGACACTGCAAATAAAGAGAGTAGTGGGAAAGAGAGGCGCCAGTCCGCCAATAGTGTAATACATTTTTATTGTGTAGCAAAATGAAACTTCAATAAAAAGATGCATTTACAAACATCCATAAGGAATAAGCATCTAACAAACTCCAAAGTAATCATCAGTGGGGAATCCGTGTGGGGCGAAGCTGCCGAGATGACAGATCTGCTACAGGGATCCATGCCGAGGTCAGCGTGAGCAGCTCAAAAGCCTCTATGAGGAAGACAGGCTGTCAGGGAAGATGTCAAATGTCTGTGATGAAGGAGCTAATCAGATAGGCTCTTCAGAGGCTAGGTACCGTCTTCTTCATCAGCTTCCTCCGTTCAAATCCCAACTGTGACATTTCCTACATGGAGTTTTCACGTTCTCCCTGTGCTTGTGTGGGTTTCCTCCAGGTACTCAAGGTTTTTCCTACACTCCAAAGACATGCTAGTAAATTCGTTTTGTTCCAAATTCGTTTTTTATTTTTCATATTTAAATTTTTATTTTAATTGAGGGTGGTACAGAATGCATAAACCAATAAAACATCATATATGTTACATACATAAATTAAATATTAATGAGAGAATTCCGATACTTCAATTTAGGAGGTGAGCATACCCTAGTTGCCCCCCTCCTTGTCTTTAACCTCTCTTCTTAATTCTATTCGGGGTCTATAAGTGCACATTTCCTCTGTGCTCTCTGTTCCCCCTTGCATTCCTACCCTCTCTTTTTAATCCCCTTTAAGACTATCCTCTTCCCTCATCCTAAACTACCCCCCCCCCCCCCAAAAAAAAAAAAAAGGAACCCAAAACCCAAATTCTACTGCCCTCTCTCCCTCCCCCTCTCCCCCTCCCCCTCTCCCCTTAACTTACCCCCCTCTCTCCCTCCCTACTCATCCCTGCGAGATGGAGATATTCCCAAGCTCCACTAGTTGCAGGTATAGCTGTTCATCTACCTTCTCCTCCGTTATCTCCCAACAGATTCTTCGCTTCCTCTGTTTGCATAAATTCATTCCATACTGCCCAGGTTTCGTTGTACTTCTCTCTCTTATTCTGCCCTGAGAGCACTAGGTCTTCCATAGCTCCCATCTGTCTTACCCTATTAAGCCACCTTGTTACTGACGGGGGGGCCCAAATTCGTTTTTTAAAGAATTTCGACAAATTCGTTAATTCCAAAATATTAGAATAAAAATAACCCATTTAACAAATTTTTCAGAATATTCAAATTTTGTCAATTTCAAAATTTTGAAAATTCGAAAATTCGTAAATTCAAAATTCGAAAATCCGTAAATTTAAAATTCGAACATCCAGAAGTTCAAAAATCCGAAAAATCGAAAATTAGAACAAATTCAAAGAACGAATATCTTAAAATAAGAACGAAAATCCAAAAATTCAAAAACCCGCAAAATTAGAAAATCTGAAATAATACCTAACTAATAATAACAACTATTACTAACTATTAAATTATAGGTATTGGAATTTCCTTTCAAATTTGGCTGTTAGTGAATGGAACGAATACGAATTTATCCAAAGGATCTGAATTATCCAAAATAACAAATGCTGCATCTAAAACGAATGGAACATAACAATAAATAATAATAATAATAATTATAATAAAAAAATATTATTATTAATATTATTATTAATATTATTATTTATTAATTTGTTCTGTTCCATTTGTTTAGATGCGGCAGTCATTATTTCGGATAATTTGTAACTTTGGATAAATTCGTATTCGTTACATTCACTAACAGCCAAATTTGAAACGAAACTCCAATACCTATAATTTAATAGTTAGTTAGGTATTATTTAGAATTTTTGGATTTTCAAATTTGCGGATTTTCTTTCTGATTTTAAAATGTTCAAATTTACGAACTTTCAAATTTACGAACATATGAATTTCAATCATAATGAATGACCCAAAAAAGAAAAGAAAAAAAGAAAAACGAATGAAACGAAAATGAAAAAGGAACAAATTTTTCTGCAGTGCACATGTCTAAAATTAGTCCTAGTACTAGTATGCTTGTGAGGTAGTAACCTTATATTGTGGGCAAGAACGGATGTGAATAAACAATATGTACAGCACTGATGCAGATTGTTGGTGTTCTAAAAAAATACTTTTAATTATTAAATAAATATTATTTAACTGTATCTTTCTAATTTCTCCTAATGAGGGTGTAGCTCAGGTGGGTTCTGTATTTCAGGTGGAAGGTGAAAGAGGGAAGACTCTTCTATAAAAAAACATTGTGAAAAGCTGTTCTGATATCTTGGTTCCTCAGACTGTAGATCAGAGGATTGAAGAGAGGAACAATTGCGGTGTAAAAGACGGACACCACTTTATCAGCAGCAAAATGATTATTAGTGCTCGGGCGAAGATAATTAAAAAAAACTGAAAAATAAAATACGAAGACCACTGTCAGGTGGGAGGTACATGTAGAGAAAACTTTACTCCTTTTACCTTTAACTTTCATTTTCAGGACCGTTTTGAATATAGAGACATAGGGGAAGATGGTCAGTATCAGCGACCCAACTCCAATGAACCCACCCAAGAGAAAGATGAGCAGAATGTTGATGTAGATGTCACTGCAAGAGATCTGAAACAACTGGGGCAGGTCACAAAAGAAGCTTTCTATAATATGTGAGCCACAGAATGATAATCTTAAGGCACAAAGTGTGTGAATCAAAGAATAGGTAAAACCGAGACACCACACAGTGGAGGCCAACTGTACACATACTTTCCAACTCATGATCTGTGTGTAATGTAATGGCTGACAAATGGCGGTATATCGATCATAGGACATGACAGCCAAAAGAAAAATCTCAGAGGCGGCAAAGGATATAAAACAGAAGACTTGGGTTATACAAGCCGTTATTGTAATATTTCTTGTCTTGGTGTGAAGGTCAAATAACATTCGTGGGCCGGTGACTGAGGAACAACAGAGGTCCAAACCGGCCAGGTTACCAAGGAAGAAATACATAGGAACATGGAGGCGAGAGTCGGTGACTATGAGGGAGATGATCAGCAAATTCCAGATTACTGTCAGAAGGTAGATGAGAAGGAAGAAGAGAAACAGAGGGGGCTGAAGAGCTGGAAGGTCCGACAATCCATAAAGAACAAATCCAATTGTCTGATTCCTCATTACAATATTTGAATTCATATTTTTTGTGTGATTAAAAACATTCATAAAAAAACTAAATTCAGCACTTCAATTCATTGTAGGACTTGATTTATGCCAATCCAAAGTATTAAATATAGAAAAAAAAAACTCCAAATGTTGACACCAAATGGGGCGCAGAAATCATTAGCCAGTTTCTTGTCAGCAATGCCAAATGTTAACAGAAGAAAATGTAAAATGACTGTGCTTACCACAAAATATTGTACATTTACAGCAGCCAACACTACAATGTGACAAAATTGTATAGGTGACTAAAGTAAGAAGTGCAGTGATAATTAACATAAGTGTAACATATGTTATAATGTGTGAACATCAGCATATCTATACTGACAGAGCAATGTGTAAAGTGCATATAAACTGATGCAAGGAATGTGAAATATGTGAACATCAACACAATACAGGCAATGTATACCAGTATTTAAAGTGCATCAGTGCTTATATAAATAAATCAATTAGTGCAAAGTATCATCACACAAAGTGTAAGTAGAAACACAAAAAAAGGGCTGATAATTAGTAGTCCCAATGAAGTAAATAACCGCAGGTTTGTTCAATGAAAAACAAAGTCCACCATGGTCTGCTTAAAACTGTCAACATAGTAAACCAGAATAGTATGAGATAGAAGACCAAAGTCTATGCCAGGATACAGTGGTGACGATTGTATAACCATTGCTAGATCACCCAGGATAGTGAGTCCTCCACCCAGGGGAAGGGGTAGGTACTATTACCGGAGACTGTGGACCCATGGGCCAGTGCCAGCGAGTCAACCAAGCTTAGGATGGAAACCAGAACTCACCAGTACAGGTCACTGAAAATCCTGGCAGTGTGCACGAAAATCCTGTCTAACGTATAATCATAAATTTGAAAAAGAGGTTGTGGCCTAACTGTCTAATATAAACAAAAAAAAACAAAAAAAAGCAAATATATTGTGTACCATCATCCGTATATAATTTAGGAAAAAAATAATGGAACGAATCTGGTCTCCAGACAGAATTCTCCAAAAAGGGGGAGCTGTCGGACTATCGCGGTACATAAAGTATGGGTAATAATGTTTATAAACCAAAAGGAATACATGAATAAAATGTAACAATTTATTATAATGGTTCTTCACACATTGAAACGGTTGGACAGCTTTTATAAAATCAAACAAATGTACAATATTTCAACTAGTTTCGCTTAAAAGCTTCATCAGGAAATATATAATTTTACATCTGCAGAGAAAGACAAAAGACAAGGAGAGCATTTATAAGGGAAGAACTTTCAGATTTGGTTTTTAGAAATTCAATCGCTGCTGTTAATCAGTAGCGTTGGTATTTTCTCATAAACTGGAGAAGGTGAATATAGTTATATATATAGAGCTGATTCTTACCCCGTTAGGACGCCTCTATGGGGACGAGGGCGCACCCCCCAAGGAGCCTCACGCGGCGATTGGGGAGGGCATATGAATCCAACAGGTTTGTTCAATAGTACCTGGGGGTAATATGGTGATTTATAACATCTAGAGTAGAAGATAAAAGGTAAGAAGGATAATAATATCACCTAGGTATAACCCGGTGCCCGAGGTAGAGTTCCGTGAGTGTGGTGCCCGGTTACAAGAGATGGAATAGAGGTGGGTGAGATAAAAGGGGAATGAAGGGGAGGAGGAATAGATGGGGAAGGTGAAATGGGTGAAAGATGAGAGGAAGGTGAGAGGGGAATTGTTTGAAGGAGAGGGGGGGGAAAAGGGGCTGGAGGGGGGGAGGGGGGGTTGGGAAGAAGAGGAAAAAGGAATGGGAGTGATAAAGGGAAGAGAAAAAGTGGGAGAAAATGAGGAAGTGACTGGGGGAGGGGGGGGGGGGGGAGGGGAAAGGAAAAGAGGGAGTGGGAAGGGAACAGGGAGGGAGATAGAGTGAGATATATGATGTGAAATTGGTGAGGGGGGAAAAAAAGGGGAAAGTGAGCAATTGAGGGGTATGGAAAGGGAAGGCGAGGGTGAGAAGGGGGGGGGGGGGGGGGGAAAAAAAAAGAGGGGAAGGGGGGAGAAAATGGGGGAAGAGGAGAGAGGGGAAGGATTAGGGGATTGTTGAGGGGAGGGGGGAGGGGGGTGAAGGGGAGGAGGGGGGGAAGAAAAAGGGGAGGAGGAGGGAGGGTTGGTGGGGAGCAAGGTGAATGAAGTGAAACCGTGAGGATGATAATGTAAAGAAAAATGGTGAGAAAAGGATGTGAATGTTGAGCCGATTGCTAAGGTGAGTGTGGTTGGTGTCTCGTGAAAATTAAATGGCATAGGGGAAAATTCTCCAAAGAGGGTGAAGTGAAGTGAGGTGTGATGTGACAAAATCAAAATGTGAATGTGTAGGGGAGTTTTTTGAGAAGTAAGATGACAGGGAGTGCATGTCAGTGAAAGTGAGGGAAGTGACAACCTCACACAGTGATGGGGAATAGAGAAGGTGAATTGCTTGTGTTTACCTGGGAACCAATTGATGTTTTAGCCGGATACAGCCATGGGCTGCTGCTGTCACTAAGATGGTATGAGTGAATGGCAGCGACCGGGATGCAACTGCAGAACAGCAGAGTATGGTAGTCTGGTAAGGGAATACTTAGTTCCCATATATGGCGGGACGCCTGGTAAGCCTGAGGGATAAGATATGAGATTATCAGAGAGGTTTTCAATCGCAAACGAACGGGGGGTGGACATGGTCCATCTCCCGTCGTCCAGGACTGGAAGTGTAAAGACTTACCGCAGTGCTGCCTGTTGCATCTCGTCCCGGGAGGTGATGGAACCTGTCAGACTGGCGGCCATGGCTGCCTATATATGGCCCTCCAACCTCCGCGCCGTCGCCGGCGTAATGACGGCATCAGGCGTCAGGAGGTCAAGGGTCCCGCAGTGCGCGCGCATCCGGCCGCGCGCGCGCACATCGACGGTCCACACCTGCGCATGCGCAGACTTGCAGGACCAAGATGAGCCCGATGACTGGGGGCATTGCAAAAGCGCGCGGAAGTGGTTGCGCGCACCGCGCTCGTGCCCCAAGGCCCAGGAAATCCTAGGCCAAGGCACGAGCAAGGACAATGCATGGAGCACACCCGCCCTAAACTATAGGCGGGGTCCCCACGCCGTCCCAGGGGCTCTACCAATCGCCGCAGAGGAAGGGGAACTGCGCATCCAAGGCTCCAGAGGCGTCCCAAAGGGGGACATAGTGACAAAATCAGGGGGGTCAATAAGACTATCCTGATATGGAATCGCCCATAATAGCGTAAACATTGTGCATAAAGGTTATCACATTGAGTTAGACAGGTTTACAAAATTAAATACAGTAAAAGCAAAAATAAGCAAAAATAGTCTGATATACATCATTGTAGCATGAGAAGGGCAACAGTTGAGATCTTGACAGATCATCATGGGTATTCCAGGCCGTGCCGGGTCAGGTCTTTTCAAGGGTAAATTTTTATATACAGCACTGAAATATAATCATAAATGAGGGTGATAAAGAGAAAAAAGCCTCCACATGGTGTAGGTCAAAAATGGATGGAT
Source organism: Lithobates sylvaticus (assembly GCA_028564925.1). NCBI lineage: Eukaryota > Metazoa > Chordata > Amphibia > Anura > Ranidae > Lithobates > Lithobates sylvaticus. The sequence continues at coordinate 296,257,538 of CM053031.1, read as the reverse complement.
TTATTTAAAAGAAGCACTAACATCATGAAGATGTGGACAGATAAAAAAAATGTGATCACAAATTCAAACACAATGTATGGAGCTGGCTAGAAAATGCTTGACGCGTTTCGTCCTAAAGGACTTCAACTGGCATTTAATAATGCCAAATTTTAAAATTCTTTAACAGAAATCTCAAAAAGCAAAGTTCCTGCAGAATACATAGAGCAGAATGTAAAACAAGATATTTAATTTAATGTATGTGGTAGTTCCTGAATTCCAGGCTGTATTAACAAACCCCTTACTAGGTTCTAAAAAATTGATTTATAATGCAATCATTGCTATATATGACAATATTTAGTCTGGAGGGAAGAATATATTCTACTTTCCCTGGGTTGCCCCCCTTAGATTTAGATTTCTTCTACCTGATACACAAGACAACTAAATCCTAAAGTGCAGGGTGTACCCACATTCTCTTTTTTGTAGGAATTTTGGAGGTTATGCATTATGTTTTTTTCCACCTTCTCGTGCTCCCATCCTCCTCCCTACCCCTCCCCTTTTCCTTTTTTCCCTTCTTGTACACTTAAACTCATTTAGACGGTCTTGAAACAAATTTGTCTCTGTACCACTACAGGGTTTGCAGAATCAAGTACATTGGAGCGCTCATCACTGCATGTAATACTTTTTTCTTCTTCTTGTCAAATGTTTAAAGTGTTATTAAACCTTCATTTTTTTAAATTAAAATAATAAACATGTCATACTTACCTGCTCTGTGTAATGGTTTTGCACAGAGCTGCACCACTTCTCCTCTTCTTGTATCCCCTGCCAGCGCTCCTGGCTCCTCCTTTTCAGTGAGGGGTCACTAGTGTGGGCTCGCTCCCGAGCCACCATGTGTATGCTTATTGACAGACAGGGTCTCTCTGCCCCAGTCCCTGCTTCCTTGTCACAGAGCTTGATTGGCAGCAGCGCGAGCCAATGGATCCCACTGTTATCAATCTGCCCAGTGAGGATGGAGTTCTCGTGCACATTGCTGGGTCGAGATCAGGCTCAGGCTTGGTGTTTACAAGTTAAAATAATTTTTTTAGTTGCTAGAAAATTACTTAGAACCCCAAACATTATATATTTTTTTCAGACAACCTAGAGAAGAAAATGGTGGTCGTTGCAATACTTTACGTCACACCGCGGGCTTACAAGCACAATTTGTTTGAAAAAAAATTATATTTTTGCATTAAAAAATAAGACAACAGTAACGTTAGCCCAATTTTTCATATTGTGAAAGATAATATTACACAGAGTAAATTGATACCCAACATGTCACACTTCAAAATTGCACCCGCTCGTGGAATGGCGACAAACTTTGACACTTAAAAATCTCCATAGGCGATGTTTAAAAATGTCTGCAGGTTACCAGTTTTGAGTTACAGAGGGGGTCTAGTACTAGAATTTTTTCTCTCGCTCTAACAATCTGAGTGATACCTCACATGTGTGGTTTGAACACCGTTTTCATATGCGGGTGCGACTTACGTGTGCATTCACTTCTGCAGCGAGCTCAGCAGGACAGGGCGCTTTACTTTTTTTTTATTATTTTATTTTTTTATTTTTTTTACATTGTCCTTTTAAAAATGAATACCCCTGTCAGCATTTTACTGCTCACTGGGCTACATTAGAGACATTAAGAGAGGGGAAATCTCTCACAGCAACATAGAGAAAGTGTGTGTGTTTTCACTAATGTAGGTGAAGCAGCAGAGCTCCTTTGTGAGATTGTTATTTCTGTTGTGTCCCTCTTCCCTTACTTCCTGTGTGGTAAAACCATTACCAACTGTTCAGTGTCTGCCAACCCTCTCCTCCAATCCCTACACTGGCTCCAAATCACCCGAATTAAATTCAAAATACTAACCACAACTTACAAAGCCATTCACAACTCTGCCCCGAGCTACATCGCCAATCTTGTCTCCAAACATATCCCAAACCGTCCTCTCCGCTCTTCTCAAGATCTCCTCCTGTCAAGCTCTCTTGTTTCCTCCTCCCATGCTCGTCTCCAGGATTTCTCTAGAGCCTCTCCCATCCTCTGAAATTCGCTGCCTCAACCTGTCCGGCTGTCCCCTACTCTAGCTACCTTCAGGCGATCCCTGAAAACTCATCTCTTCAGGGTAGCCTATCATGTCTCCAACTAATCTCCTACCACTTCCATCAGCTCATTCACCACAGTTACAACCTTTTGTATCACCTCCCCCACCCTATTACATTTTAAGCCCTTAATCCTCTTGTATTTTATTGTATTATAACTGTATTGTCTCCCTTTTTATTTTGTAAAGCGCTGCATAAACTGTTGGCGCTATATAAATCCTGTAATAAATAAATAAAAAAATAGTCACTGAGACTAAAAGTGAGAGTGCTGTAAATCTCCCTAATGGTGCAATGGATTGCAGTAAAAGCTGACAGGGGTTCTAATTCTTCAACAACCTATCCAAAACTGAAAAATTAAATTGTCTCGACGTATACTGAATTTTACTTTTTATAGTTGTTGAAAATAAAAACATTAAAAGTACACAGAGTGTGTGTAGTACAACCCCTGGCAAAAAGTATGGAATTACCACCAAGTATGGAAAATGTTCACTCTGTTTAATTGTGTAGAAAATAAACTAATCACAGACATGCCACAAAACTATTTTCATTTAACATTCCAACCTTTAGTGGTTAACACTTAAGGACCAGAAGATTTGCCCCCTTAATGATCAGGCCATTTTTTGTGATACACAACGTTGCTTTAACTGACAATTGCCCAGTCGTGCGATGCTGTACCCAAATAAAATGTCCTCTTTTCCCACAAATAGAGCTTTCTTTTGGTGGTATTTGATCACCTCTGTGGTTTTTATTTTTTGCGCTATAAACAAAAAAAGTGACAATTTTGAAAAAAAAAACGATATTTTTTACTTTTTGCTATAATAAATATCCCAATGTTTTTTTTTTTTTAAGAACAAATTTCTTTGTCAATTTAGGCCTTAAAGCGGCTGACATACAGCTACAAAGTCTTGCCCAGGGGAGCCAACCTGCCGCAGTATAACTGCGGCGGCTGGTCCTCAAGTAGTAAAAAAAAGAAAGTCAATTGTAGTCAATTGCAACTGTTTTTGCAAATCAAGCATAGGAAAAAATAAGGAAACGCTCAATTATGAGGAAAATATTATGGAATCGCCATGTACTTTGCAGTTCTAAAACAAACATCTGCATTAGATTACATCCTGAAAAATGATGTCATCGTCACCAAACATCCTTTCAATTGATGGAAGAAAAGTGTCCAAAATATCAATATAAACTTGTGCATTTATTGAAGATTTAATGACTGTCATCTCCCCCGTACCGTTACCTGACATATAACCCCATATCATCTATTTCATTGAAATGGCACCAAACAAAAGTTCCAGCATCAATGCAGGTTGTTCATCGCTGATTATCACTTTCATCCAGTCTTTCACAGTCCATGATTGCTTTTCTGTAGCCCACTGTAACCTTCTTTTCTTCTGTTTAGGTGTTATTGATGGTTTTTCATTAATACAAATCAAATGGGAAGGTTGTTAAAGGGAAGCATACTGGTAGACCAAGGAAGACATCAAAGCGTCAAGTTAGAAAACTTAAAGCAATATGTATTGAAAACAGAAAACGCACAACAAAACAAATGAGGAACAAATGGCCAGACACTGGAGTCAATGTCTGTGACCAAACTGCAAGACATCACTTAAAGAAAATAAGATTTACATACAGAAAAGTCAAACGAAAACCATTATTAACACCTAAACAGTAAAAAACAAGGTTGCAGCGGGCTAAAGAAAATAAATCATGGACTGTGGATGAAAGAATGGAAGTGATATTCAGCAATGAATCACCAATCTGCATTGGGCGGGGTGATGATCCCGGAACTTTTGTTTGGTGTCGTTCCAATGAAATGTATGAAGACGACATCACGATCATTGATGATATGGAGTTGCATGTCAGGTAACGGTACGGGGGGAGATGACATTCATTAAATCTTCAATAAATGCACAAGTTTATATTGATATTTTAGACACTTTTCTTGTTCCATCAATTGAAAACGATGTTCGCTGATGATGACATCATTTTTCAGGATGTAATCTGATTCAGATGTTTGTTTTAGAACATGGTGATTCCATAATATTTTCCTCAGAATTGAGTGGTTCCATATTTTTTTCCTCTGCTTGATCTACAAAAACAGTTGCAACTGACTATTCCTTTCCTTTTCTTTATCTTTTTAAGTGTTTCTTAAAGCCAGAAGTTTGGAATGTTAAATGAAAATAGTTTTGAAGCATGCCTGTAATTCTTTTTTTTTTTGTTTTTACACAAATAAACAATTGAATGAACATTTTCCAAGAGTGGCAATTCCATACTTTTTGGGGTTGTATATCCTGTCCTTCTCCCCCACCAACATTTCCCCCTAACACTTATCATGCTTCTCAGTCTTTAAAAAGACAATTGGGAGTTGTTGGACATTCTGATAGAGAGATAAATTGTTTATAAAAAGTGTTTATGAAGAGAGATACAAAGTAACATTATTTATAAATATTGATCAGACAGGAGATAGAGAGATAAAAAGTCACATTGTTTATAAACATTGTTCATACAGGATATAGAGGAATCCAAAGTAGCATTTTTATAATCATTTATCAGGCAGGAAATAGAGATATACCAAGTAACATTGTTTAAAAATATATATAAATCAAATATTGATCAAATGGGAGATAGAGAGATGCATAGTACCATTGTTTATAAACATTGATCAGAGATAAGGTGGAGACAGGCAAATAAATATTTTAAGTAAAATGATAAAAAGAAAATCTGTTCATATTTAAATGTAATCAGCCCTAATTAACTTAATCCTCCCATTTTTGTTTTTCAAACCAACAATACAACTTTTTTGTTTTGTTTTTATAAATGTTGACATTTTAAACAGGGAAAATCCTTTTTTATCCATAGCTTTTTTTAATCCTAACATTGATCAATTAAAAATACAAAAAAACATTTTTACATTTTGTTACATTTTTTATATATGAATTGCTTAACAAAGAAAATACATTTTAGACAATATCAAAGACAATATATATGTACTACTTTTTATTATTATAAAGTTATTGCTTATTAAACTGGGCCATATAAAAAAAAGTAAATACATGCTATGGCCCACATAGTGTGAGAGCTGAAGTGGTTAAGTAATATTACAGTATTTATGTATCATTGGCTGCAGCATAATAAAGTGGGATCAAATGTTGCAATATTACTAAATGGGACATAGATAACTCTTCCACAAAAATGTACAAATACAAACATAGCATGAGAAAACATTTGCTTAATTGTTATTCATCAGAATATTTGACATAAAAAATAAAAAACAATAAGTTCTTTTTAACATACTAATACTAATGTAATCAATTAAATATCAAATACAGGAATCTATGGTATTAAATCATTTAATAGATTGTTAAAGAGGAGTGCCCCTTAAAAAATAAAAATAAAAGTCAGCAGCTACAAATACTGCAGCTGCTGACTTTTTAATTCAATAATTTTTTTATTAGTAAACAAGTAGAAACAATACAGTTTGCAATCTTTGGTTTACAAAGGAAAAAAATACAGAAACTTAGGTTGGGTTTCGAATATACATACAATATACAATAAGCTACTCAATTAACATACCCACTGATCTCTTTTCAATCTGGAAAGTGAAGTGGGTTTCAACATTTATCCCAGATTTAACAGAACCATATTCAAACTTGGATATTTGTGGTATTGTTAGAAAGCCTATAAGGCATTGAGTTGGTTTATCACTTTATAACGTATAACTAAGAGGAAGGGGGGGAGGAGAGGGAAGGTTACAGGGGGTACAGAGATAATACACAATCACAGAAAGAGACGCGTAAGTATAATGCAGTCTTCGAGATTGAACCTTGTGTAGTGAATTCCACAGTGACCAGTTCGAGACATATCTGGTGCCTGATCCATCTCTATAGGCTAAGATTTTTTCGTACTCTGAGATAATGTTGATCTTGGCTATAAATTCTCATTTCGTGCTGCTGACTTTTAATAATCGGACACTTACCTGTCCCAGGGTCCAGAAAAGCGGGGGAAGGAAGCCCCGTGTCGTGATTGGCCGCGCAGTCATCTGGGACCTGTCACGTGTCCCAGATGACTGACAGGAGGCAGGGAGCCCTTCCTGCGCCGAGGGGAAGTGATGTCACCAGCCCAGGCACTGAAGGAGGCAGACTACCAGGGACCCCCTAGCAACAGAGTTAATAAAAAATTCCAAATGTTTTTTTTTACTTTTTTTAGGAATTTTAATCATCTTTTTTTGGGGGGGGGGGGGAAACACCACTTTAAGTTACATTTCTATCCATCTAAAGCATAGAGAAGCATATAAAATGTGTGTAAGGTGTGATAATGTCTTCAAATTTTACCAATTTGGACTTGATATCAAATGTTATCTTCCTGACATCTAAAAAAAAATCAAAAGCCATTTTAGCAGTAATAGCATTTTTTTCTGTACCCAAAAATATATTTAAAAAAAACAATATTAGTTTGGTTGAGCAAACTTTATGAATATTAATGCCTGGTACCTATAAAAAAACAGGTAAGAAAAATTTTAATAAGTACCTAAAACATTCCAGACTCATAAAATAGTAATGTTTCTTTGTGTTGGCCTCTTTCCTTTGATACCCTCAGCAGAAGCAGCAGAGTCTCCTATGGCAGCAGGTCCAATGCAAACACATTTTTCTGAAGAAAAATTACATTACTGTGATAGAAAATTCATCTGAAATTTCTTGTCACAATACATTTTACTAGAAGCACATACATATATTTATTATAATATAGAAATTTCCCCTGACACCTTTAGAGCACACAGGGAGGTACATTGGCTCTGTATTCATCTAAATAATTGCTACAGAAAATAAACCATTGTTATGATTAATTTATTCCCTGCCGACACACAACTTTGCCCTTCTGATAATTTAGTAACTTTAAAGAAAAGTAAATTTGCTCAGGTTTGAAAGAAGTTTTCATGCTGAAAGAAAGTGACAATAAGAAGCGTTTAGAAGTAAAACAACTAACCAAACATGGAAACACATTGAAAGAAAATAGACAGAACAACAAACATTTGCATTTTATACCACAGTGCATACAGTGTGTATCTCATACATATATATAAAGTAGACATGTGCAATTTGTTTCATTCCAAATTATTTTTTCAATGGAATTCGACATATTAGAACTAATAAAAAACGTTTTCCGAACTTTTCCGAAATTCTAAAATCCAAAAATTCGAAAATTTGAAAAATAGAAAGTCCAAAAATCGTAAAAAATTTGGAAATTTAAAGATTCGGAAATTCAAAAATTCAAAAATCCCAAATATAGAAAATATTAAATTCTGAAAAAAAGAACGAAAATACCAAAATAAGAACGAAAATTAGAAAACTTGAAAATCCGAAAATCTGAAATAATAACTAACTAATAATAACTCTTATTAACTTTTAAATTATAGGTATTGTAATTCATTTCAAAATTGGCTGTTAGTGAACTTAATGAATACAAATTCATCCGAAGTTACGAATTAATCAGAAATAACGAATGCTGCATCTAAACTATTGGAATGTAACAAATTAATAATAATAAATAATAATAATAAAAAACAATTTGTTTCATTCCAAATTATTTTTTCAATGGAATTCGACATATTAGAACTAATAAAAAACGTTTTCCGAACTTTTCCGAAATTCTAAAATCCAAAAATTCGAAAATTTGAAAAATAGAAAGTCCAAAAATCGTAAAAAATTTGGAAATTTAAAGATTCGGAAATTCAAAAATTCAAAAATCCCAAATATAGAAAATATTAAATTCTGAAAAAAAGAACGAAAATACCAAAATAAGAACGAAAATTAGAAAACTTGAAAATCCGAAAATCTGAAATAATAACTAACTAATAATAACTCTTATTAACTTTTAAATTATAGGTATTGTAATTCATTTCAAAATTGGCTGTTAGTGAACTTAATGAATACAAATTCATCCGAAGTTACGAATTAATCAGAAATAACGAATGCTGCATCTAAACTATTGGAATGTAACAAATTAATAATAATAAATAATAATAATAAAAAACATTTTATTATTATTACTTATTATTATTAATTCATTATGTTCCATTCATTTAGATGCAGCATTTATTATTTTGGATAATTTGTAACTTTGGATAAATTCGTATTCACTAACAGTCAATTTTAAAAGGAAATTCCAATACCTATAATTTAATAGTTAGTTATTATTAGTTAGTTAGTTAGTTAGTTATTTTTTCTGATTTTCAAATTTTGAGATTTTTTTTCAAATTTTTTGAATTGCGTTTTTTTGGGGGATTTTCAAATTTCCAAATTTCTGCATTTTTCAAATTTCTGAATTTCTGAATTTTCGAATTTATTCAAAATAATGAATTTTGATCATAATGACCCATAAAATTTAAAAAGAAAAAAACAAAACAAATGAAACAAAAACCAACACAATTTTTGTCAGTGCACATGTCTAATATAAAGGTGAAAATCAATCAGCCCCCAAAAAGTGTTCCAAGGACAAAAAAACTGTTCATTCCATAGTAGGCATTCTATAAAAAAAGTGCTTCATACTCAACAATTCATAAATAGTGAAGTGCTAAAGTACTACAAAGATAAACATGAGAGTGTAGTACAAACCCCTCTCATGCCCCTACTCACCAAAAAGAATAGACCCCCCCAGCTTTCCAGCATAAGGGTTTAACACGCTTTTATCTGGTGAGGGGTGCTCAACAGGTCTCCTTTCTCCTTCTGTGTCTCCTGCAGACGGGTACCTAAAGTATGTTGTAGGTATCACTTATATCCCACCAGGGTCAATAGAGGGAGAGCAACTCTCAAAGTGTAGTAATTTCATTTATTCAGTAAAAAAAAAGTTTAAAATTACAACAAGATAGGCAAATATTCACTTTGCAGGGCATAGGCAATCAATGCAAGCCTCTTCCGGGTCCACCGTGGCTCAGCATGTGTTCCACGGATGGCCAAAATGACATAACTTGGCTGGAAACCGGAAATTCTGTTGAAGCATTTCATCCCTCCCATCGGCATTTTCAAAAACTTTGACTTATCAAAGGCAACGTGGACCCGGAAGAGGCTTGTATTGATTGCCCGTACTTCGCTAAGCGAATATTTGCCTTTCTTGTTGTGAGTGTAATTTTGTCCTTTTTTACGGAATAAATTAAATTACTACACTATCAGAGTTTCTCACCCTTTATTGACTCTGGTGAGACACGAGTGATACCTACAGTGGCAGCTGCATACTAGACATGTGCACTGCCGATAAAATCATTTGTTTTCGTTTCATTCGTTTTTTTCGATGCATTTGTTAAATTCGTGAATTCAAAAATTCGTAAAATTCGAAAATTCTTAATTTCAGAAGTTTGTAAATTCGTAAATTTGAAACTCAGAGAGTCCAAAAATAAGAAAGAAACTTCGAAAATTAATAACTACCTAACTAATAATAACTAACTATTAAATTATAGGCATTGGAATTTCCTTTAAAATTTGTCTGTTAGTGAATGTATCGAATACAAATTTATCCATAATTTCGTACGAATTATACGAAATAATGGATGCCGCATCTAAAAAAATGGAATAGAACGAATTAGTAATAAATAATAATAATAAAACATTTTTATTATTATTGTTATTTATTATTATTAATGCATTACGTTCCATTCGCTTAGATACGGCATTCATTATTTCGGACAATTCGTAACTTTGGATAAATTTGTATTTGTTACGTTCACTAAAAGCCAAATTTGAAAGGAAACTCCAATTTCTATAATCTAATAGTTAGTTATTATTAGTTAGTTAGTTAGTTATTAATTTTCAGAGTTTCTTTCTTATTTTTGGATTTTCTGAGTTTCAAATTTACGAATTTACTAAATTAAGAATTTTTGAATTTATGAATTTACAAATTGCGATCATAACGAATGACCCAAAAAACAAATAAAAAACAAAAAACGAATGAAATGAAAACAAACAAATTTATCGGCAGTGCACATGCCTATTCCTATAATTTAATAGTTACCGTATATACTCGCGTATAAGCTGACCCGAAAATAAGCCAAGGCACCTAATTTTACCACAAAAAGCAGGAAAAACGTATTGACTCGAGTATAAGCCTATGGTGAGAAATGCGCAGCTACTGTAAGTGGAAAAGAGGGTCAACAATGCACATTTGCAGCCTCACTGTGCCCGTTTGCATGCCTCACTGTGCCCATTTTCAGCCATAGGTCCCCTGAACTTCAAACTTGGCAGTTAAGGGTTCCTAAATGCCCCCTAGCTGCAGCCAAATTGGGGTCTCTGGACCCAAAGGGTCCCGAAATGACATTGCTGCAGAGGACACAGTTGACCGAATTTGGGGCCCCGTATCTCAGGGCCACTTAGTGCTAGGAACCCCAAATGTAGTATGCAAACCGAGTGGAACTAGCACTACAACATATCCAATTGGTGTTCCTATCTCTAAGTGGCCCCGAGATATGGGGCCCCAAAGTCGGGTCGGAAAATGTCATTCTCTGTGCTTGACTCGAGTATAGGCCAAAGGGGGGCATTTTCAGCACAAAAAAAAAATGTGCTGAAATTATTATTTTGTTTTCTTTATTTTATTGCATTTAAGTGTAAATGTGAGATCTAAGGTCTTTTTGATCTCAGATCTCACACTTAAGAGGTCCTGCCATGCTTTTTTTTCCCTATTACAAGGGATGTTTACATTCCTTGTAATAGGAATAAAAGTGACCCAATTTATTTATTTTTTTAAAAACAGTGTAAAAATGAAAAATAAAAAGTTAAATAAATAAGAAAAAAAAATGTAAAAGGCCCCGTCCCGCCGAGCTGGTGCACATAAGCAAACGCATACATAAATCGTGCCCGCATATGAAAACGGTGTTCAAATCGCACATGTGAGGTGTCACCACAATCGTTAGAGTGAGAGCAATAATTCTAGTACTATATCTCCTCTGTAACTCTAAACATATAACCTGTACACATTTTTAAACATTGCCTATGGATATTTTTAAGGGTAAAAGTTTGTCGCCATTGCACGAGCGGGCGCAATTTTGAAGTGTGACATGTTGGGTATAAATTTACTCAGCGTAACATTAGATTGGGCTAACTTTGCTGTTTTCTTTTGTTTTTAAGACAAAAAAAGTGTATTTTTTCCAAAAAACTGCGTTTGTAAGACCGCTACGCAAATACCGTGTGACATAAAGTATTGCAAAGACCGCCATTTTATTCTCTAGGGTGTTAGAAAAATATATATATAAATGTTTGGGGGTTCTATCAAAATTTTGTAGCAAAAAAATTGACTTTAACTTGTAAGCAACAAGTCTGAAAAATAGGCTCGGTCCTTAAGTGGTTAATCGTTTAATTTTGTCATATTCGTTATGTTATAATAATTTGTTTTGGCAATTTGTTTTTCAGATTCATTTAATTTAATCGCTCTGAATCGATTTGTATTTTCTGAAGTTATTTCAGAATATTAGTAATATTTTTCTTGATGTTTCAATTCATTATTACGGGAGGTTACTTATGCAGTGTGTTTGGGTTTGATGGAGGTGGATTCATCATAATCTCTGAATCATAACATAATGAATTGAAAAATATTAACCCCTTGTGCTCCGGAAGGAATTACCCCCTTTGTGACAAGAGCATTTTTTTCATTCAGCACTACATTAACTGACAATTGCGTGTTCATGCAACACTGTACCCAAATAAAATTTATATATTTTTTTCACACAAATAGAGCTTTCTTTTGGTGGTACTTGATCACCACTGTTTTTTTTTGCGCTATAAATAAAAAAAAAGATCCACAGAAAGTTACAAACACATTGGATTTCTGACAGATCATCAATACAGTACACCGACAGGTAAAGTAAATAACATTGATTATCTTGTGACAATGAACAATGGCAAATGAAAGTGGGTGGGTTAAATTAGACAGCAAGTAAACATGTTGATGTGTTGAAAGCAGAAAAAATAGGCACAGGTAAGGATTTGAGGGTCTTTGACAAGGGCCGAATTGTAATGGCTAGATGACTGGGTCAGAGCAACTCCAAAACTGCAGCTCTTGTGGGATTGTCCTGGTCTGCAGTGGTCAGGACTGACCAGAAGTAATCCATAGAGGGATAAAGAAAAACTCTGGATGGTTGCACTCCTCATCAGCTCTATTATCAAATTATAGGCAAAAACATCACACTACAGTGGGGAACAGAGGTATATATATATATATATTTTTTTTTTATTGATATTTCCAAAAAAAATTACAATACAGAGCCTTTGGGCATTCCCCAGCTCAGAGAAATACAAACTTATGAACAGGTACATATTAACAGGTTAGCTACCAAACAAGACAACAGACAACCTAACATTCAGCTGATCAGTCTCTCAATTTGATAAAGGAGTGAGATTAAAATGAGCTAAACTTCGAACTCGAGATATTTTAACGTTTTTTGCTCTACACAAGAGCTTAGTTGCGAAGGAAAACTGGCAAACCGGAGACAGGCTCATGGGTGGCCAAGGTTCATTGATGGACATGGGGATCAAAGGTTTGTCCGTTTAGACCATTTCAAATGGTCTGTAGCTCAAATTGCTGAAGTGGTTAATGCTGGTTCTGATAGAAAGAAGTCAGAACATACAGAGCATTGCATTTTGTTGTGTATGGGACAGTGTAACTGCAGACTTGTCAGGGCGCCCATGCTGACCTGTGTCTACAGCCAAAAGTGCCTACAATAAGCAGCACTGGACTTCAATGGGTTTCGGGTTTGTGGACAAGTTTGGGTCAAGTTCGGTCCCGAACTCAAAATTTTTTGCGAAGTTCTGCCGAACCCGTCGAACCCGAACATCCAGGTGTCCGCTCAACTCTAATCATTAACAAACTTCTGTGTAAAATGTCTGAACCTCTAGTTAGACTATCATTCCTACTATACAAGCTTCTTTCTGATTCCCAAGGCAGCCTATCCATTCTTAAAGCATGACAGTGGGGTTTGTGCCACAGAGCACAACATACCTTGCTATTTACATCACCACTTTGGTGGAAGGGTTGTTTCCTGAAGGTTGAATCCTGCTGCATATTTTGTTGGGAGTGCCCCCTGGATCTGTCTATTTTAACAAGAAAACCACTTGCAAATGAAAAAAAAATACTAGACATAGACTTTGCTATACACTCTGGGTAAATCTGTACATTTCCCTCCCATGTTCATCAAGCATTAAAAATATGTATTACCTTGAATGTTGATAAACATCTTATCCCCCGTTCTAGAGACAGACTAGGGTACCATTGAGATCTGAATGGATCTGAAAAGTGACTAACTATACGGCGGGTGGGATGCGCTCTCGTTCTGGGTGACTGCCCGTGGACCCTGATCTTGGTAAAGAGCCGAAGAAATGGCTCTTTACCCATGTGATCGGCTGTGTCCAATCACAGCCGGTCACATGTAAACAAGGAAGTGCCATTTATCGGCTCTCCTCACTTCACACTGACAGTACAGCCCTAGCAGTGCTCATCAGTGCAACCCATCAGTGCCCATCAGTGACACTAATCAGTGCCCATTAATGATGCCAGTCAGTGGTGTCTTTCAGTGCTCATCTATGACACCAATCCGTGCCCATTAATGATGCCAGTCACTACTTTTGGTGCCCATCAGTGCCTGCTCATTAGTGCTGCCCATCAATGAAACAAAACAATAATCTCCTGGGCTATGGTGTTTTTTGATATGTGCAAATAGTGTAATCAACTCTTTAGTTTATAGTAAAGTCTCCGATCTTGCAGCCCTCCTCAGAAAAATGGGTGTTCCTAGAACTAAAAGAAAAAAGAAAAGAAGGAGGGCGCACGACCTAGTGCATTACCACTTAAAAATGTATTAAAAATGTATAAAAGCGATAGTACTACTCACAAAATGAGCATAAAGACAAGCTTTTCTTATCGGTCAAACTGCATCTCCTGGCAACTACAGACAGGACCTGATGACAGGAAAATTGATGGTACCCCAAATGACTTGAACGTCTGACGCGTTTCAGGGGTGCACCCCTTTCATCAATGCCCATTGGTGTCCATCAGTGCCGCCTATCACTGCCCACCAGTGCCGCTTATCAGTGCTCATCAGTACTACCTATCAGTCCTGCATATCAGTGCCTATCAGTGCCCATAAGTGCGGCAAATTAGTTCCTCCTCATCAGTGCCACCGAATCAGTGCCGCTTCATCAGTGCCCATCAGTGCAGCCTATCATTGCCCATCAGTGCCTCCTCATCAGCACACATCAATGAAGAAGAAAAGTACTTTTGGCTTTGTTTCTTATTTTTAGCAAAAAATAAAAAAAACTCAGCAGTAAATAAATACTAAATACCACCAAAATAAAGCTCTATTTGTGTAAAAGAAATGATACAAATGTTATTTGGGTGCAATGCTGCATGACCGCTCAATTGTCATTCAAAGTGCGATAGCTCTGAAACCTGATAATTGGTCAGTAGGCAAGTGGGTGAACAAATCCTTATTCTATCCAAAACAAAAAAAAAGAGTTCTGATTAATGATGCACATTAAAATAAACAGCTGCTCAATGGATTTCTTATTCAGGTCATGTCAGAAAATGTTCTTCTATATCTTTCTATGTCTCTATTTTAGTGAGAAGATCTTCCTGAGAGCACTTTGAAATGCTGTTCTAAAATCCTGGTTCCTCAGGCTGTAAATGAGAGGATTTAGAAGAGGAGTGATCGCAGTATAAAAGACGGATGCAATTTTGTCACCAGAAAAATAATGACTAGAATTTGGCCAAAAATAATTGAACATAACAGAGCCATAAAATACAAGCATCACTGTCAGGTGAGATGTACAAGTAGAGAAGACTTTATTTCTATTGCCCTTAGCTTGGATTTTAAGAACAGCTCTGAATATATAGACATAGGACAGGATGGTCATTATTAGAGACCCACCTCCAAGTAAGCTAACTGAGAAAAAAGTAAGTAAAATATTAATGTAGCTTTCACTGCAGGAGATCCGAAACAATTGTGGAAGGTCACATACAAAGCTTTCTATAATATCTGATTCACAAAATGTTAAACTGAAGGCTAGAAGTGTATGAACTAAAGAACTACTATAAAACTATGAAAATTATGATGGTGTTACAGTAATTTAATTCTTTTGAATATACTTTTTTTTTTACAGATTTGATATTTGGTAAAAACGGTATAATCTCTGTGAGAGGGCAACAAGCTATACATGTAATTTTAGAATTTGTGAGGGAAAGGACAGTCATTTGGAACCCCCTGGGTTGGGCTGACAGTCGGAAGATAGCATGCAACTTGGTGTCACCTTTCTGCCTATGGGGCACCACTTGTATGTGGACAACTTCCCTACAAGCGTACTACTATTTAGACACTTATTCGATCTTGGAATTGGCTACTGTGATTCTGTGTGACCTAATATGGGCTTGTAAATACCTAACTTAGAAACGGGGAGAGAGCCTGCTTGAGAAATTATGAGTTACTTGCAGTGAAGTGACCAGATGATGAAGCCGTTCTTAATTTCCTACAAAGCCAGACACTGGTAAAAAAAGGTTTCTTTATATTTATTTTAATTGGCATCTACGCAATGCCTTTGTACTTTATAAATAAAAAACAATTAAAAAAACAAAGTAAATAATTAAAAAATAAATTAAAGTGCCCCCATATCACCGCAAATGTCAGATGGAGGGCAGTAATTCTAGCACCATACCTCTTATGTAAATCTAAAGTCGTAACCTGAAGGGCTTTTAAAGCATCACCTAAAAAAAATTGTTGCCATTGCATAGACATGCGCAAACAAAACAAAATGTATTTTTTGTTTAATTTTTCTAAAACCTTGTGACGAAAAATTAGATCTGCAAAATACTCACAGATTATATCATGTGCAGTGTGTCTCCTTGTGTAACTTTATTGTGGAGAATACATTATTTACAGTGGTGCTGTGTGCTCACGTGACCCGCCAGAGCTGCACATTATATAATCTTTTTACAGAAAGGATTACACAATTTTACAAGGACTTTAACTATGGCTTATTTTCGAGGCAGGGCTTATGTTGAAGTCATCCCAGAATTGTATGTATGACTTTGTGCAGGTATTCCTTTTTTTTATGTACTCTTTTCAAGTTTATTTTCACTTAACTACCCTTCCCGGTAGATTGCTCCTTGGGGAGAAGTTAAAATAGATTTTTCTCATCTCCCTCCTCATTCCTCATCTTTATTCTAAATGTCAAAATGGACATCCCAGCCAGATAGAATCTAAAGGTCCTTCTGAGACTATTATCAAATAGCCCCCCTCTTAAAAATGCTCAAGGTATCTGACCATTTTTTAAATCATGATCCTAGTCCAATTCTAACCAAGCTTATGATGACCTTGATAAATTGATAATACACAAATAATATAATTCTTTAAAAGACTAAAACTGGGGAAAACTCCTGGCCAAGATTAAAGTTTCAACTTATCCTGAATCTTAGAATACTATATTTTCAGGATCAGCAATCTCAAATGGATATAGTGAAGCAACCTTAGACCTCAGGAGGACCAACTGAACCGCAGCTATGTGACTGTTAAATCAGACTTGATACTATTCACTAGGATCTTAGCTAACAGACTGAATGAATACTTAAGACCTATAGTACATGAACACCAAGTAAGTTTTACTCTGACAATATTCAACAATTTACCAAAACATTCTTCCCACAGACCTGCTGATGCTCATGTCTATGGATGCTAATACCTCCTGGCCATCTTTTGTGGTATTAACCACTTCATGCAAATCGCCGTACCTATACATCGTTAATTTGACGCATAATACCGGGGTTATGGCAGCATCTAGCTGCCATAACCCCGGTATTTTTGGGAACGGCAGTCTTTCGCTTTAGGATAAAAGTGGTCTCTGCAATGGCTTCAAAGCGTGATCACTTTTATCGGCGGTGGGAGAGGTGCCCACCCCCCTCCTGCCCCGCTCCGGTCGCCTGCGCAGATTACCGGACCCGCCGGTAGTGATGGAGACGATTGCGTCCTCTCCCATGGATGCCTGGCTACCGACTGAGGGGAAGATGGCCCCTGCTTGGCTCCATGGCATGGGAGGGCGGAAGTGACGTTTGATAGCTCTTAAAAGGAGACTTTTTTTTTGTAATAATTATTTTTTTTTTATTGCATTTTAGTTTAAATTTGAGATCTGAGGTCTTTTTGACCCCAGATCTCACATTTAAGAGGTCCTATCATGTTTTTTTTTTCTATTACAAGGGATGTTTATATTCTTTGTAATAGGTATAAAAGTGACCTATTTTTTTTTTTTAAAAACTGTGTCGAAATAAAAAATGAAAAGTAAAAAATAAATAAATAAATAAATAAAAATGTATTCATTTTTTAAAGCACCCCGTCACTACGAGCTCGTGTGCAGAAACCAACTCATACGTGAGTAGCGCCCGCATATAAAAATGGTGTTCAAACCACACATGTGAGTTATCGCTGTGATTGTTAGAGAAAGAGCAATAATTCTAGCACTAGACCTGCTCTGTAGCTCAAAACTGGTAACCTGTAGACATTTTTAAACATCGCATATAGAGATTTTTAAGGGTAAAAGTTTGTCGCAATTCCACAAGACAATTTTAAAGCGTGACATGTTGGGTATCAGCAGTGTCTCCTTTGGAGACAGGATGCGCTGCACTGGATCATCAGGAGAGATTACCCATCGCTGGACCCTGGCGAAAAGATCAACCATTGCTCGATAGCAAGAGTTGATTACCACCGCTGGAATCTCTTTTTTATTTTTTTTATTTTTAATAAAGGACTTTTCCCAACGGTGTCTGTGTGTCTTTTAAAAATATTTTACACTTTTTTGTTGAAATGGTACGGGTACAATGTACACGTTACCATTTCAAACAGGGGGGGCCGGGATCTAGGGGTTCCCTTGTTAAAGGTGGATTCCAGATTCTGATAAGCCCCCCACCCGCAGACCCCCACAACCACCAGCCAGGGTTGTGGGGATGAAGCCCTTGTCCCCATCAACATGGGGACATGGTGCTTTGAGGGGTCACAGACCCCCAAAGCATCCTTCCAATGTTGAGGGCATGTGGCCTGGTACAGTTCAAGAGTGGGGGTGCTCTCTCGTCCCCCATATTTTCCTGTGGCCTGCCAGGTTGCGTGCTCGGATAAAAGGTCTGGTATGGATTTTTGGGCGGAACTCCATGACATTTTTTTTTTATTTGGCGTGGAGTTCCCCTTAAAATCCATACCAGACCCTTCAGGTGACTTTTTTTCCTGCAGAAATGACACTTTGTGCAGGGACAGTTCTAAGCACGGAAAACATGCGCCCCTTTACAGGCAGGCATACTATACACACACCCCAAGTAAGAAATTTAAAGGAATATTACACTTTTATTGTTTCACTTTAAGCATTATTAAAATCACTGCTCCCGAAAAAAAACTGCAGTTTTTAAAACTTTTTTTGCATTATTACATGTCCCCTGGGGCAGGACCTGGGTCCCCAAACACTTTTTATAACAATAACTTGCATATAAGCCTTTAAAATGAGCACTTTAGATTTCTCCCATAGACTTTTACAGGGTGTTCCGCAGCTTTTAGAATTTGCCGCAAACACCCCAAATTGTTTGCTGTTCGGTGAACAGGCGAACAGGCAATTTTCGAGTTTCGAGTTTAAAAATATACGGGGAGGCTGGAAATTCTATTCTTCAGAAAATTATATTGATTAAATGTCAACATTGGTGTTTTTATTTTACTTTTTAAAATAATTTGTTCATAATGTCACATACTCTTTTTTATAAATGCACCTGTTATTTGTTTTTTATCTGAATTTGTTTTCTTCTTTTTTTTGTCTTGGTGTAAGGTGGAGGTCACATGGTGGGATGCTGCGCCCCCCCTCCCAATAGGGATCTAAAGTACATGTTACCCTCTTAGGGTTTTGTAATGGAATAGGTAGCTTATGTTACCAATGGATGATTTTAATATTCATTGAAATGGCCTATAAATTTATGTGGAAAGTGTAATTTAGATTGTATGTTATAGTTTGTGTTTTTTTTTTTTTTTATTACGAATTTAGTAATCACGTTCACCGTAGCCGTCGGGGGTATTGCGTCCCCCAAACGCCTTCTGAACTTTATGTTTATCTTACTTTTTGAATTGTGCCCTTTATGCATAGTATGCTGTTGATTTTCGGCGCACTGGCCACGTAAAATGTTTCAGATTTTTATATTGTGGCCTCTTAGTTGAATTGTTTTTTTTAAATCTATTTGACCAGGAGCAGTGAAGTGAAACATCTAAAATGAAAAATTATTTTAAATAACAAGTCTGATCTGCATAGAGTGCAGTAGAGGAAAAAAGTGTTTAAAATTTCCAGCAAATGACATTCCTCTGGCTTATTTATAAAAACACAGACCTCTATAAAATACATTGCAGGACCTCAACATGACCCCATGTTAATAAGGACAATGGTCTCTTCTCCACAACCTAGGCCTGTTGGTTGTTGGAGTCTACAGACAGGAGTCTTAATGAAATCCAGAACCCCTTTAATAATAGAAGGACCCCCAATTACCAGCCCCCTCCTATGTGAAAAAGTAAGGGGAACATGTAATTCCTACCTTCAATACTGTACCACTTCAGAACCTTACTCCTCCCACTTACTTCAGCTTACCTGTCTGAGAAAGGGGACTGAATACAAATGCACGCCACACTTTTCAGACATTTATTTGTAAGAAATTTTGAAAATCATTTATCAATTTCCTTCCACTTCACAATTATTTGCCACTTTGTTTTGGCAACATACAATCCCAATAAAATACATTTACGTTTTTGTTAGTAACATGACAAAATGTGGAAAATTTCCAGGGGTGTGAATACTTTTTCAAGGCACTGTACTTTTCTTTCTATGTTACGTACCACCCCCATAGAGTGCAAATCAGTCACGGCCCTTCTTCTTCTACACCATGAATCTTGCGACCCTGCCTACCACCCTTTCTCAGTACATGGATGTAATGCCACTAGGAGGGCCATTGCTATGGCTTGGAAACAAGCTGATCCTCCTGACAGAAAAACCTTGCTCCAAATTCTCAACACGCAAACCCAATATGAGATTAGGATTGCCATAAAAATGGAGCCCAAGCATTCTTCTGGACACAATGGTCTCTTTGGGTCCCACACCCAGCATGCACTGTCCATTTATAGCAATAAATTATTATCCTTTCTACAAGTATTAGCATCCCCAAAGTTCATTAAACCCCATCTAGCCCTGGGTACCAGATTGAACACCCTTATTTGTTTTTCTTTGCATTACTGACTAGACATGTGCATTCGTTTTCGTCCGAATGTATTTTGGTCTGAATTTCGGGTATTTTCATTATCGTTTTAACAAACCTGCAGAATCCGAAAACGGAAAGACCTGACATAAACAAATGCTTTATTTTTGTTTTTGTTGTGACAACAGTTCGATACAAATAGGAGATTTGACACGACGCTGACAATAGCAATCTGTGTCCATCGAACCTGTGGTCGAATGTGCCTAACCTTAGCTCTATTAGTCCAAGATTATTCTACATAGAGAGAAAAGATTCGACATAGAGAGAAAAGATTCGACATTTATAGAGACAATAGCAAAAAGGTTGAATGTGCCTAACCTAACTATTAGTCCAAGATTATTCTACATAGAGAGAAAAGATTTGACATGAAGATTTGACGAAGCAGTCTCCGCGAGCGGACATTTATGGTCAAATGCTCTGCCCATAGGCTATAGAAGAATTGTAATGTCGGTTGACTAGTAATAATAATTAATAAATATAATTATTACTATTGTCATACAACATTAGATTTCTACTATAGCTTGTAGGTGGAACATTCAACCGGAAATGTACAATTGCTGCGTCATACAGTTTAGCTGCTCCATCAAATCTTCTTAGAACATTCGGCAGACACCATAAGCCTTTAATGACAGATTCAACCTTAATTATTTCAGATTTTCGGATGAATGCATTTTTTAACGAAACAAAATAAATAAAAACTAATTTCAGGAGTAACTAAATAAATAAACTTTCTGACGAAAACGAAATTCTGAAAAAAAATATTTCAGTGTGCACATGTCTATTACTGACATGGCCATGTTTTTCCCCTCCTTTTCTCCATACTAGTTCCTACTTGTTTGAGGGGGATCTTCACATTCCCCCACATTGATATCTGTTACTTTTGACAAACTGTTCAATCTATTTGTGTGGAAAAGCATCTTATATTGATATGTTGGTTGATATGTACTGTTGTATACTCCGCCATTGTACAAATAAAATGTGAAGTAAAAAAAAAAAAAAAGTAAGGGGCACATAATACTGTACCTATACCCATTCACAAAAAAGTAACCTACAAATAAAGACAATTAAGCATGTGACAAGTCCTTTATTGAAAAATAAAAATCCCCAAACAAAATCCACTCATAAATTCCACTGCCTGACAACTTCAAGAATAAAACCTGACTGATCCAGCAACCATGATTGATCCCAACATACTCCTCGCTGAATGGCTCCCCAAGCTGTTATCAGCCATATGAGGGAATGGGCAGGGATGGTAGTGACATCACTGATCAAATATGTGAAGCTGTCATATATACAGTAGAAACTGTAGAAATATCTCCTCTATATATGATGTTTAACTCCCACTGAACAAGGAACCCTATGGGGAAAAGGTTGAGCGTTGGTTAGAATGCCCGATAAGTTCAGCCCAACCATAGATTTAGACCAAATCATTGGCTCATCAATACTTATCACTTAGAGAGAAATAGTTCTCTATTTAAGGTTAAAATTTAGGGTTTAACTATAAAATATAGACCCAAATGTCTCCCTCGACACATTTTTTTTCAGTTCAATGCCTTATAAGATGTTCCTTAACTTTTATAATCTCTAAATTAAAAACAAAGTTCATTCACCTCAATCACTCATATCTAATCACAGACCTTCAAGTTTAGAATCCTTCAAGTGTTTTGATAAAAATTGGCATTGACAGATTTAGGATTAACACACTTTTTAGGGCACCAAAAATAAAGACCTATTTTATCCCAGTCAGGGAATACATCTGAGAGATTACATATTGTGTGTATACTTCACAGTGCATCGCGTTCAGTGTCTAGTGATGACCCCATATGATGCAGATTTCAAACAAAGTATATTTAAAAAAGATAAAATTATCAAATAGGGGAGCTATTTGATAATAGTCTCAGAAGGACCTTTAGATATTATACCTTTATTTTCCATTGGAAATACTCTTTCATAGTTTTGTCATTTTACAAAGCGGCTCCAGGAAATTTCTCTGCTATTTTTATGAAGTTTTACTAAAATTTAAATTAACTTTTCTTTTAAAGATTTGAAGAAAAAGGACAATATATATTTACATTGGTGTACATTTTAAAAGATCCAAAATGTTATTTGGAGACATTTGGAGAACAAACTTTCCTAAACCTCTCATCAATGTTCCCTTTTCTTTTTTTTTTTTTTTTACCCTTTTCTGTTTTATTATATTTGTTCTTTCCATTTGTTCAACTTTACGCCATTTTATTGTTGATTTTTTCCAGCACCACAACTTACTATTTCAAACTTTTATAAAACGAAGAAACATCTAATAGTTAAATAAGTGATACAAAAAGAGTAAAGATTGGCAAATCTTAAAGTAGTTATTTATTTATAGAGGGCTAAGGTGTGTATCATTGAGGGATGTTTGATTTCCATAAAGATTCATCTTCCAGAGGATCTATGTTTTAAATTAATCTCAGGTGAACACAGAGCCATTCTACACTTTTGTGTGCTCAGGAGATGTCAGGGGAAACGTCTGTATTATAAATATGTGGATGTGTGGAGAATGAAATTATATTGTGACCAGAAATGTCATATACATTGTTTCATTTTCTTCAGCAAAATCTCTCCATCAGACTTTTACCACTGAGCTGACCCTTCCAGGGGAGACTCCCCTCACCCTTACCTCTGCCGGGTCACTAACAAGATCTGGGCTAGGAGCTAAAACAAGGAAAATGTTTCATTTTACAGGCATTTATTTCCTTCATTATTTGTTTTAAAGGTACAGTACATTCCAGTCATCATTTCATTTGTAAAACCCAGCTCTTCCCAATCGTTGTAATCTTTGATTTATTTATAATTTTGTTTTATTATTATTATTATTATTTAATGCATGGGAGATAATTTAGCATATATGTCTGAATAGAAAAAAGTTGATACAGAATATTTTGTTGTTATAATTATACATTTTACACAACACATAACACTGATCACATTGATTTTTTTTTGTCTCACTTCCAAAAAATATTTATATACATACACATACATACATACATATATATATATATATATATATATATATATATATATATATATATATATATAAATACACACACACACACAGGACAGGTAAAGAGACACATTTTATGTTATGTACAAGCTGATAAATAGGACGCTGTTGTCACTTTCTACACCAGGATTTCTCAACCAGGGTTCCTCCAGAGATTGCTAGATGTTCTTTGAGCAATTAGGACTTTCTGCCTTTCAGGTACATTCTCACTGACACCAATGATCTCTTTAACTATCTCTAAAGGGGTAATTCTTCTCAATAATCACAAGTGTAAGGAGCATTCTTCTCGCTGACCATCACACTAATGTATCATGAGTTGTTGATGAAGTCATCTTTAGCAAGGGTTCCCTGAGAGGGGAAAGTTATTTCAAGGGTTCATCTGTGTTGAAAAGGTTGGCTGTTCTACACATTGTAACTTGTGTGTCTCTTTGATGGAAATATAAATGAATAATCTATGAAATGTTTTATTGAAGGTAATTATCTTATCTCATCTGGTTGTTTCCTGGGTTTGATGTTTCGCTGATTATGTTAATAAAGAGTTAAGTATTGATACATTTAAAGGGATCGTGCCATACCCTTATTTACCATTCATGTACATTGGAACCTTGGTTAATGAGTTAAACGCGGTTAACAAGCATTTCGAAAGACGAGCAACTTTTTTTTTTTTAATTCTGACTCGGTTTGCGAGTGTTGTCTCGCAAAACGAACAGAATTCAAGCTAATGGGGTGTGCAGTACCGCATTTGGTGAGATGCGACGGGGTGCCAGGGACACTCGGAAGGTTCGGAGCCATTTGTAGCCGTTCGGAAATACTTGGAACCACTTGGAAATACTCAGAAACACTCGGTTCCCGAGTGTTTCTGAGCCATTCCAAGTTCAGCTGAGCTGTCCCCGAGTATTTCTGAGGTTCTCCAGTGCCCCCCCACCTCTGGCCATATGCGGTATTGCATGTAATAGAAGTCAATGTGGAACAAATTATCTTCCTTTCCATTGACTATGGGGAAACTCGCATTCTTCTGGAACGGATTATGCTCCTAATCCAAGGTTCCACTGTATTGATTATTTATATTCAAATTTAGTTATCAGAATATTTCTTTGTATTTGTTTAGTTTTGTAGAGGACATATCCTTAGTTACATTGATAATTATAAATAAAATTTTGGTCTGAACTCATCAGATTACAAACATTGATAAATACTGTTTGAGATATTTTAAATATAAAGAGGACCTGTCATGGGAGAATATTGGAGAATGCCATTGCCAAGATCTCCCTTTAAAAATGTGGATTCCCTGACCATTGTGATGATGCTTTGAATATGATTCTGAGTTGCTGACCCATAACATGTACAGGGATAAGAATTTCTTATGCCGCGTACACACGAAGGGACTATCCCGCGGGATTATCCTCTGGACTGAAGTCCAGCGGATAATCCCCTCGTGTGTGGGCGCCGGCGGACTTTTTGGCGCCAAAGTCCGGCGGACTTTTTGGCGCCAAAGTTTTAAGTTTTGTTTTAAAATTATCCGCTGGACTTGGCAGTCCAGCGGACAATCCCGCCGTTAGTGGGCAAGTCCGCGGGACTTTTGAAATGAACGGACTTGCCGCTCATCGGCAAGTCCGTTCATTTAGCACGTGACTTCAGGTTACGTAGCTAGCGTAGGCAGTTACTGCCGCCGCGCTAGCTCCGTGACCTGGCATGGATTTAAAGGGAATCCCCACGCCGAAAAAACGGCGTGGGGGTTCCCCCCAAATCCATGTCAGACCCTCATCCGAGCACGCAGCCTGGCAGGCCAGGAAAGGGGTGGGGACGAACGAGCGCCCCCCCCCCTCCTGAGCCGTACCAGGCCGCGTGCCCTCAACATGGGGGGTGCCCTGGGGAAAGGGGGGCCGTGCGGCCCCCCCACCCCAAAGCACCTTGTCCCCATGTTGATGAGGACAAGGGCCTCTTCCCGACAACCCTGGCCGTTGGTTGTCGGGGTCTGCGGGCGGGGGCTTATCGGAATCTGGGAGCCCCCTTTAATAAGGGGGCCCCAGATACTGGCCCCCCACCCTATGTGAATGAGTATGGGGTACGATGTACCCCTACCCATTCACCTAAGGTGTAAAATGTAAAGTACAAAAACACACACACTTTTGAAAAAATATTTTATTGCACTGCTCCGGGGGTCTTCTTCCGTCTTGGGGGTCTTCTCGCCGGACTCCTCCGCTCTCTTCTGCTCTTTTACCTAGCTCTTTCACGAGCGGGGGGAGTCCGGCTACCTTCTTCGTCGTCGCCGCCGTCTGGGGGTCTCGATCCGCCTTCGGGGGTCTTCTTCCGTCTTGGGGGTCTTCTCGCCGGACTCCCCCGCCATTTACCAAGCTCTTTTACCGAGCGGGGGAAGTCCGGCTACCTTCTTCGTCGTCGTCGCCGTCGTCTGGGGTTCTCGATCCGCCTTCGGGGGTCTTCCGGGGGTCTCTTCTGTTCTTGCGGCGGTCGTCGTCTTCCGCGCCGCCGGCGCCTTCTTCTTCTTCCGATGTTGACCCGTCGCTGTCTCTGCCCGGAATGCCTGTGCCGCTCTGCGCTTGGACTTATATAGGGGCATGGGGGACAGGGTCACATGCACATGTCACATGGTGACCCCGAGAACCCCAGACGACGGCGACGACGACGAAGAAGGTAGCCGGACTTCGCCCGCTCGGTAAAAGAGCTTGGTAAATGGCGGGGGAGACCGGCGAGAAGACCCCCAAGACGGAAGAAGACCCCTGAAGGCGGATCGAGACCCCCAGACGGCGGCGACGACGAAGAAGGTAGCCGGACTCCCCCCGCTCGTGAAAGAGCTAGGTAAAAGAGCAGAAGAGAGCGGAGGAGTCCGGCGAGAAGACCCCCAAGACGGAAGAAGACCCCCGGAGCAGTGCAATAAAATATTTTTTCAAAAGTGTGTGTGTTTTTGTACTTTACATTTTACACCTTAGGTGAATGGGTAGGGGTACATCGTACCCCATACTCATTCACATAGGGTGGGGGGCCGGTATCTGGGGGCCCCCTTATTAAAGGGGGCTCCCAGATTCCGATAAGCCCCCGCCCGCAGACCCCGACAACCAACGGCCAGGGTTGTCGGGAAGAGGCCCTTGTCCTCATCAACATGGGGACAAGGTGCTTTGGGGTGGGGGGGCCGCACGGCCCCCCTTTCCCCAGGGCACCCCCCATGTTGAGGGCACGCGGCCTGGTACGGCTCAGGAGGGGGGGGGCGCTCGTTCGTCCCCACCCCTTTCCTGGCCTGCCAGGCTGCGTGCTCGGATGAGGGTCTGACATGGATTTGGGGGGAACCCCCACGCCGTTTTTTTCGGCGTGGGGATTCCCTTTAAATCCATGCCAGCTTGCGGAGCTCGCGTGGCGGCATTTACTGAAAAGAGTTTTGGGTTTTCGAATTTTCAGATTTTCATCCTGTTGAGTTTTTAAGATTTTATTTCTTATTTTTGGATTTTTAAATTTTCTAATTTCTAATTTCCGCACTGACGAATTTCCGAAATTTCGAATTTTCGAAAATTCCGGAAATTGAAAAATTCGGAAAGTTCAGAAATTCTAAATTCTGAAATTTTGGAAATTGAAAAATTCGGAAATTTGGAAAATTCGTAAATTTGGAAAATTCGGAAATTTGGAAAATTCGGAATTAACAAATTTGTCAAAATTTGTTAAAAAAATAATTCGGAACTAAACAAATTGCACATGTCTACGGCCCACTAGCAGTAAAACTGCTAAAGGCGGTCAGCAAGTGGTTAAAGCATATATGGGAGTTTAGTGATTAGAATAGGTTAATCTATTATTGCAATTTTCTGTACTATGGTTTACTTTACTTTACTTGTGTTCTGTGCAGGAAAAGGAAAAAATATACCAATTTCCTAGAATACATTTTTGCCTTGATTAGAAATAATTCCATTTCAGTTTTGTTTTAGGAATGTATTTTGGGGTCCACGTCATACAGGCTGGTCTATGGCACAAATTAAAATACTTTCTTTAATGGAATATTTTAGCAAAGTCATAATTTTAGTTTCTGATGCAGCAGGAATAAGCGACTGTTCTCGTTTTCATGGTTGATGGACGATGGATATTACGCTCTGCTCAGTGAATCCTGCAGTTACAGCAAATTGATACTCCATACATCCCTGTTATAGCCAATATCTGGGAATTTTAGAAGAATTATATTATATCAAAAACTATTTCATAATTTATGTGCACAATTTTAGTCAACATCTGAATTTCACTCATAGAATTTCTCTATTCACTATTTTATTGTCATAAATCAAGTCTTACTTTAAGTTCCAGGTAAAAAAAAAATCAATTGTATCTTATTAATAGATGTTCATAATTTTTTTTTAATAAATATTAAAAAGGTAAAAATGTACAATTTAGGGAAAGCCTTATTTAATTTTTTTTAATTTTACAGTATTTTGGATGACTAACTTTATTAATATGTTTAACTTTTTTGCTATAAAAAAGTAAGTTAATATTGAAATGGTAAATCAGACGATTCTGAATGAATTGTTCCTCTCCGGACTTTCTGACCTTCCAGGTCTTCAGCTCCCTCTCTTTTTCTTCTTCCTTCTCATCTACCTTTTGACATTAATCTGGAATTTTATGATCATTGCCCTCATAGTCACCAACTCTCACCTCCATGTTCCTATGTATTTCTTCCTGGGGAACCTGGCCAGTTTGGACCTCTGTTATTCCTCATTAACAGTACCACGAATGTTATTTGATCTTCACACCGAGAGAAGAAATATTTCCATAAGGGCGTGTATAACCCAAGTCTTCTTCTTTATTCATTTAATGAGTTGCGAAGCTTTTCTGTTGACTGCCATGTCCTATGATCGATATATCGCCATTTGTCATCCGTTACATTACATACAGGTCATGAGTTGGAAAGTGTGTGTACAGTTGGTGTCCATTGTGTGGTGTCTCAGCTTTACCAATTCTTTGGTTCATACACTTCAAGCCTTCAAATTAACATTTTGTGGATCAGATATAATAGAAAGTTTCTTCTGTGACCTTCCCCAGTTGTTTCGGATTTCCTGCAGTGACATCTACATGAACAGTCTGCTCCTTTTTCTTTCAGGTGGCTTCTTCGGAAGTGGATCCCTAATACCGACTTTCCTGTCCTATGTCTCTATATTCAAAACGGTTCTAAAAATTCAAGCTAAGGTCAATAGAAGTAAAGTTTTCTCTACTTGTGTCTCTCATCTGACAGTGATGTTTATGTATTATGGCTCTGTTATGTTCAATTATTTTTTGCCAAGTACTCGCCATCATTTTTCTGGTGACAAAGTGCTGTCCATCTTTTACGCAGTGATCCTTCCTCTCCTCAATCCTCTCATTTACAGTCTGAGGAACCAGGACTTTAGAACAGCATTTCAAAGTGTTTATAGGAAGATCTCCCCACCAAAATTAGAGATATAAAAGATCTGAATATAAAAGTAAAGGTCTCTAACAGGTGGTAACCTAGAAGCCCATTATTCATTAACATTAGACATGCGTTTTTTTTTCATTTCGAATTAATATTTGGACAAATTTTTCATTATTCAGAGATTCAAATATATCCAAATCCCTGAATTACAGTATAAACAAAGTTTACCTAATGCTCCGGATAACTAAACTAAATTTGTCTGAATTTCCGAAATTCAAATTTGAATCAAACTTTTACATCCAATTCCATTTGGAATCGAACTGTAAACATATTTCTGAAATCAAAGCCTGTGTGTGTGTTAGAGTTCCTTTTCAAAATAATGCTGTTTTTGTTCAGGCAAAGGTGATTTAAAGAGTCTTTTTTTAATCAATTGATGAAGATTCGACCAATTCTAAATTTATCGGTTTAAATGTTTCAAATCGAAAAAAAAACGGTAAATTCAAAGAAAATGCAAAAGTAGACATTAAACGAATTCCGAATACAAATCCCGAATACGAATTCTGAAGACGAATTGAACGAATCAACCGAATTTAACTAAATAACTAGATTAACCACTGCCCATGAAACGACGTACCTGTACGTCTGAGGAAGTGGTTGTACAAGCGTGAAGCCTGCAACTGTAGGTTTCACCCCGGTACTTTCAAGTGATAACAACCGATGAGGCTAATGAACCGCTCGGCCGTTATCACAAGGAGGGGACATCCTTTTGGACGATTTTGGCGTTTTGATTACTTTTAAGTTCAAAGGAGGAATTTGGGGTCTTTTAGAGCCCCAATCCCTCCATAAAGAGTAGCTGTCACTGTCTATTAATGTCACAAAGGATGTTTACATTCCTTGCGACAGCAATAAAAATTAATTTTTTTAAAGAGACAGCATAAAAAAAATTTAAATAAACTAAATAAATAAAATAAAAAACAGAGTGCTCACACACCAAAGAAATTGCATACGTAAGTTGCGCCTGCAAATGTAAACGGTATTCAAATTACACATGTGAGGTATCGCCATGATCATCAGACACAGAGCAATAATTGTACCACAAGATCTCCTCTGTAACTATAAACTGGTAACCGTTAAAATTTTTAAAGTGTCGCCTATGGAGATTTTTAAGTACTGTAGTTTGTTGTCATTCCACGAGTGTGCGCAATTTTAAACCCTAACATGTTAGGCATCTCTTTACTTAGCGTAACATCATCTTTCACATTATACAAAGCAATTGGGCTAACTTTACTGTTTAGTTTTTTTTTTTGTTTTTTTTTATTCAGTGAAGTGTATTTTTTTCCAAAAAGATTGTGTTTGAAAGACCGATGCGCAAATACCGTGTGACATAAAATATTGCAACGACCGCCATTTTATTTTGCAAAGTCTTTGCTAAAATTATATATATATATATATATATATATATATATATATATAATGTTTGGGGATTCTAAGTAATTTTCTAGCAAAAAAAATACTGATTTTGAACTTGTAAACAACGAGTGTCAGAAATAGGCTTGGTCCAGAAGTGGTTAACAAATCTAAACAAAATGAAATAGAAAAAAGGAGGTCACTTACTATAGCGCTGCTGTGCTAATTAGCACTAATTACCGCAAATTAACGCTAATTAGCGATAATCACTCTATTTAGCGCTAATTAGCGCTAAAACGGTATTCACTATAGCACTGGTAAAAAAAATACTCCCAAAATCGAATTTACTACAGTATAGTTACATG
This sequence comes from Lithobates sylvaticus, assembly GCA_028564925.1. Lineage (NCBI taxonomy): Eukaryota > Metazoa > Chordata > Amphibia > Anura > Ranidae > Lithobates > Lithobates sylvaticus. The sequence goes on along the minus strand of CM053031.1, from coordinate 296,226,964 downwards.
AAACCAAATAACACCCAAACCCTTACTCTGCTAAAACCTGGAGAATTGCACATGGAAATAATGTTAAGAGCATGATATAATTGCCTAAATAGTACTGAAATATGCAGTATATTATTTAAAGATAATCTGCTTTTAAACTGTGTGAAAAAGTGATTTCTACACTGAAAAGAGATAAATTCTATGCTTTTGTACAACTAGGTGCCAACACAACTGAGCATGCTCAGACCTGCAAATAGCTCTCATTTTAGCTCCAGTGTTTTTTTTTACTAAGCGCTATAGTAAATACGAAAATGAGCGCTGAGTAAAAGAGCATTTTTTGGAAGTGAAAATCGGTGCTATTATAGTCCAATGCAAGTTTTAGCCATTGATTCTAAAGGAACAATTGTAACTTTCCCAAATAAATCCTTTTAATGTTGAGATGAAATGTATCTTTCTCTGAAATAAATTTTCCTTTGCAACATTGTTGCTTCTACTTCAAATATTTTGTTTTTAAGAATGTTAGAATGTGGAATGTTTTGATAAAATATATATTTTTCTCTGTCACTTTCACTTGTTACTCTCCATCTCAACAATGTTTACACAAAATTCACACAGGTTTCTTTACAAAGCACAAACAATATCATTGGTGATGCAAATTTAAAATGAGTCACAATTTTTTGTACTTTTTATTATTTCCAAATATTCATAATTTGAGCCCAAAAAATGTGATATGTGTACCAACATCAGAAATCAAAATGTAATTCCCAAAAATGTGAGGATAATATCACTATTCTACACTCACCTACAAAGAACCACCAAATATCACAGAATAAATCAAGAAGAATAACTCTTGAGTAATGTAATTCCATCACCTGTATGTCCGAAGAAATGCAGTATTTGTGTATTTATGTGTAGGAGGTTCTCACATGTGGCAGCTCTGTGGCTTAGAGGTTAGAACTTCTGCTTAGTATCCCTGAGTGTCTTGGTTCAAATCCCAAACATGCAGCTTCATGTAGAGAAGTTGTCTCATCTCACAGGTCCTAAAACTATGTCTAAATGTAGTATTTATATGTAGGAGGGTTCCACCACTATTGTAAATCTTGCCAGATACACTATATAGTCAAAAGTATTGGGATGCCTGCCTTTACACACACATGAACATTAATGGCAGCCCAGTCTTAGTTCGTAGGATTCAAAATGTATTTGACCCACCCTTTGCAGCTAGGAGGGTGTCTATGGGAATGTTTGACCATTCTTCCAGAAGTGCATTTGTGAGGCCAGGCACTGATGTTGGATGAGAAGGCCAGGCTTGCAGTCTTTGCTCTAATTATTGTATATTGCTTTTGACACTGAGCATGGCTATGGACTTAGGGCTGGTTCACACCACAGAGATGCAGAGAACATGTGGGAGGCTGCCTGAAGGCTAAGTGGGTAGCAATTCTGTCTAGCAGCACTGGGGTTGCTGGTTCAATTCCCCAACATGATAATGCTTGTGTTGAAGTTTATATGCTCTCCCTGTGTGGGTTTCTAACCACAATCCAAAGACATGGTGGCACTTTATTTGTCTCTAATGAAAGAAAATTAGTTTTGGACTTTAGATTGGAAGCTCATTGCAGCCAGGGACTGATGTTAATGTTTGTTAGCACTAATCATGCCCAGGGACTTGGACATGTAAAAGTGTAGGGTTTACACTGCACAGGTACATATGCTTAGAAAAACGGTTGCTTTGTTTATGTGCATGCAAATGGTCTTCGATCTTTGGCCTGTAGTTGGAGATTTGATGCACATAGCCAAGGGCTAACACAGTTGCAAATAGTATTATGCTTTCCTGCCCATCAGGTGCAATCACTTTAGACATACACGAAGAGACAGACTGAAAGATACTGGTGGGCGTGTACTTCTATTGGCCGTGTGTTAGTGTACTAACAATAAGAAAAAGAAATAATGTGGCGCTTACTCAGTGCTAATAAATATAATCTAATATAAAGTGCAAAATTCAAGGAAGAAAATCTTCATAGAAAAATGTTCATAAAAATTGTGCAAATATTCATAAAATATATGTGCAAATATACAATAACATCAAAGTAAAGTAAATAATTTTCATGAGAATGTGCAAATAATCTTCAAAGACAAAGTTCAAAATACGCGAAAGTGATGATTAGTGCAAAAAATCGTGTCCAATCAAAGATAGCAAATGAATAGTTAAAAAAATAGGTAAAAAAAAATCATAAAATGAATAAAAGTGCACGTGCAAAGAAACGGCAAAATCCAATTCATCCAAGTGTTTCCACCATCCGCTGTGCGCTAATAGTTTTCCCCAGCCTCTCACCTCATAAGGAGACCCCTACAGGTCAAGTAAAGCCTCTATGGATGGAGTACTGATTCCATGGCAATCGGTTGATTTTAAGGGGTATCCAAGACAAAACCACGCCGGTATCAAGGGTCATCAAATGCAGATTACATGCAATAAAAGAGGGGGGCTCCATGGTGTAGTAATCCAGTGCAATTTATTTAAAACACAAGTAGTAACTTACAGTTTAAAAATGCTGAGTACAGCTTCACAAATGAGGGGACTTCCGGTCTCTGCCATGACCGGAAGTAACGACACCCGGCTCCTCCCTGACGTGTTGAAAAGTGAAGAGATGAAGTCACGTGTTCAGTGACGCAACACGTCAGGGAGGAGCCAGGAGTCATTACTTCTGGTCTACTCTTTGATCTCATTGCTTAATCATATACACAGAAATGCAGCTTCCAGCAGAACATGGTCACCAATGTATGTATATGTGGATTGTGGGCTGGTGACAGGTGTTATATATTGAATATGTGCCTTTTTAATATTCTGTTGGAATGCTTTGTAAGAATAATGACTGTTAAGTAGGTTTCTATAATCTTGCAGATAAAAATGTGATGTGTTGCCCGTTATATACTGAAAGTAAAGCTGTGCCCACTCTAAGGTTTATACAAATTTTAGATTGTAAGCTCCTATGAGCAGGGCCCTTAAAATCCAATTGCTAACTGTTTTGCTAAATGTAGCACCATATATCCTGTAGAAATATTAATATTTTTTTTTGAAGCTAGTAAATGAATGTACATAATTTTGTTTCTGCTGGCAAAATAAAAATACATTATTGACCTTGTTTGTTGTGGTGTTTTTATTTATTTTTTCTCTTTTTTATTTTAATTAGTTTTGGGTGGTGGTGGTTCTTGGAAACTGCAATATCTTTTTATATCTTATTTCTATATGTATTTGTGCACCAAAAAAAAAATATTCTCTTCTCCGTGCTTCACATTGATGCTACTTTGAAATCGCGCTACTTCACTTGATGTAGCGCAATTTCAAAGTAGCAAGGTCAGCGTGATTTCAGGTGCTACTTGATAGACATCTGTGTGGCTTCATACACAGATGTCTATTGAAGTCACACCTGAAATCAGCAAAAGTAGTGCAGGAACTACTTTTGCAAATTGGTGCGGCGTGGCAAAAATCGGCGTTGCATCAATTGGAACAGTGCCATTGCTGCCAATAGGCTGCGACTTGTCATGCGTTTTAATCACTCAAATCGCATGACAAATTGCTCCAATGTAAACCTAGGCTTCAGTACACATGCAAGTAAGTGATAAAGGTGAAATCTTTATATAAACAGCTGTGGAGAATTGCAGGTAACGAATTCAGCTGGTGGATAGGCAGTAGACATGTGCAATTCGTTACATTTTTTTTCGTTATTTTCGTTCGTTCGTTCGTTTTCGTACGAATGAACGAATCGTTCGAATCGTACGAATCCGAATAACGAATCGTTCAAATCCGATTAACGAATCATTCGAATCGAACGAATCCGAAAAACAATGAAAATCCGAAAAAAAAAAATTAGAAACAACGAATGTACTAATGAAGAAAATCCGAAAAACGAAAACGAACGAAAAAATTCGTACATTCGTAACTTTTTTTTTTGTTGAATTGGTAAGTTTCTGTGTCCCTTACAATGCTGCTGCTAAACGTGCTTCGAATGGATTGAACAAAAAAATTTGTACATTCGTAACTTTTTTTTCGATTCGTAACTTTTTTTTTTCTATTCGTAACTTTTTTTTTCGATTCGTAAATTATTAAAATGTAATAATAGCATACACATTACATAAAATTATGAATTATGCTCCGATTACGAATCTACGAATGTTACGAATGTACGAATAAATACGAATGCGTCCGAAAATTAAACTAACGAATAAACGAAAAAATAACTCTTACGAATGTACGAATCGTTACGAATACGAACACCGACGACTTACGAATGTACGAATCGTTACGAATCAAGGAAACGAAAAAAAACGATTTTTTTTCGGAAACGAAAAAAACGAAACGAAAAAAAACGATTTTTTTTGTTGTGCACATGTCTAATAGGCAGTGTTTGAATGTGTCAGCTCTGGTTCACATTGCTGCGATTTGACATGTCAAATTTGTGGCAATTGCACCGTTCTAATTGGTGTGACTTTGGGGTGCGATTTGTATTGATATCAGTGCAGAAACCGGCACAGATGTCTGATATTCCCCCCGCAGTCGGGACTGACACGCGGGAATGAAATTGTGTGAGTTCGGCTGAACGATTTTCCTCCCGCTGTCGGTGTGAACCAGGGCTCAAACCGGGCCTTTTGTCTTTGTCATTCACCTGCTGCTATCCCAGGGACACCATTTCTTATCAAACTCCCTTAAGTTTACTTTCAATTATTATTATATGTAGAAATACAGATTTGCATATCTGCAAATAAACAAAAATTTAAAAAGTTCTAATCCTGGTTGCGATCAAATATTCACAGGTGCGATCAAAAGAGAGTAGTTTCACCTTCTGACCCGGAAATTAGTCATTGTAATTGTTGGAAAAGTTTTAAATGTTTATTGTGTGACTATTTGGAAAACAATAATCCTGAGACTGGTTTTTAATCCCACTTATGAGCACTTTGTATTAACTTGTTATATTGTTTGTTTTAACTAATTCCACAGTAAAGTTTCAGGATGATTGAAGTGTAACCATATATGGTAGTATAAGAATGTAAAGGAAGCGCAGTCTTCGCAGAATAAAGGTATCAAATTTCACCCAGCAAAGCAAGCTGCGTTTTCCTCAGCCAATAGGAAAATAGGGGCTGGGTTATGAAGGTATTAGGGAAGAAGAGATGCATTCCTTTGTATCATCCCTTGCAGAATTTTTGGTGTGTAAGGAAGGTGATCCTAATGTGTTAACATATTAGAAATAAATGTTTTACTTCTTAATACATCTCGAGTTGACTGATCACAAGAGAAGAATAAACCTAGCATTTTTGGCCCTTCGACCGGAAAAACCGACTGATTTATTACTGATTATGAGGCCCCGACTAAACTTTGGTGAGTATTAGACAAAGGAACTCACTGAGAATTAAAAGTCCCCCCACTCAACGCTAGTGGTTAAACAGGGGCAAGGGGCCTTATGACCCGAATACACTGTCTGTTTTCGAACTTGCGTGATCCAGTCCTCCCCGGAAGTTCCTGTGCTGGTCAGGATCTCCATCTAGGTGGACATGGTGAGGTCCCTCTTTAGCAAAGAGGAGGTGCTGCTGATTGGCCGGGTAAGTGTAGGATATGTACTTACTCAATGTGGGGGTGGAGGTGGTAGTTAGATTTGGTGTGGGTGGGGTTCATTGATTTGTTTGTGAAAAAAATATATATCTAAATATATAACTCACGCTGAGGAAAAACAAAATCAGACGTGAATGAAGCTGCTATACACAAAATGCTACACACTTGAACATAATAAAAAAAATGATACAGCGCTTAACCCAACATGTGTCCATATAAGTGAAAACAAATAAACAGTGATATATAATATGTAACAAAAGTCCATGTGAACAGTGAAAATAATAAACAACTAAATAGGTGCTTCACATTCAAAGTGTAAAGTTGCAGGGGATATTTCACATCTAATAATCAAAGATGCAAGGCAGAAAATCGCAGACAAGTTCAGGTGCGACAAAACACCCCCACATGTGTCCCCACTCACCGGATCACGATGACACCCAGCTTTGCAGTCTGGGAGTCAGATTAGACTTGTAACAATATCCACCGGGAATTGCTGGTTGTTAAGCGCTGTATTATTTCTTTTATGTATGCAATACAATACAATACAATACAATGCAATACAATACAATACAATACAATGCAATACAATACAATACAATACAATGCAATACAATACAATACAATACAATGCAATACAATACAATGCAATACAATACAATACAATGCAATACAATGCAATACAATGCAATACAAGCTCACAGCCAACACCCTTCACACAAAATTCCACGGCTTTGTCCGATGGAAATCCGATCGTGTGTATGAGGCTTTATTCTCTTGTGTTCTCAATTTTCATAATTGTATTCCTTTACACTGCATTTATATGCATTGGAACTGAGCGGAACGGTTCGGGTCGGTACAGTTTATTTTAGATTATGAATGAAGCATGGATGAGCATGAATGAAGCATGGATGAGCATGAATGAGGCATGGATGAGCATGGATGAGGCATGGATGAGGCATGGATGAGCATGAATGAGGCATGGATGAGGCATGGATGAGCATGAATGAGGCATGGATGAGCATGAATGAAGCATAGATGAGCATAAATGAGGCATGGATGAGCATGAATGAGGCATGGATGAGGCATGGATGAGCATGAATGAGGCATGGATGAGCATGAATGAGGCATGGATGAGCATGAATGAAGCATGGATGAGCATTAATGAAGCATGGATGAGCATGAATGAGGCATGGATGAGCATGAATGAAGCATGGATGAACATGAATGAGGCATGGATGAGCATGAATGAAGCATGGATGAGCATGAATGAAGCATGAATGAGGCATGGATAAGCATAAATGAGGCATGGATGAGCATGAATGAAGCATGAATGAGGCATGAATGAGGCATGGATGAGGCATGAATGAAGCATGGATGAGCATGAATGAAGCATGGATGAGCATGAATGAGGCATGGATGAGCATGGATGAGGCATGGATGAGGCATGGATGAGCATGAATGAGGCATGGATGAGGCATGGATGAGCATGAATGAGGCATGGATGAGCATGAATGAAGCATAGATGAGCATAAATGAGGCATGGATGAGCATGAATGAGGCATGGATGAGGCATGGATGAGCATGAATGAGGCATGGATGAGCATGAATGAGGCATGGATGAGCATGAATGAAGCATGGATGAGCATTAATGAAGCATGGATGAGCATGAATGAGGCATGGATGAGCATGAATGAAGCATGGATGAACATGAATGAGGCATGGATGAGCATGAATGAAGCATGGATGAGCATGAATGAAGCATGAATGAGGCATGGATAAGCATAAATGAGGCATGGATGAGCATGAATGAAGCATGAATGAGGCATGAATGAGGCATGGATGAGGCATGAATGAAGCATGGATGAGCATGAATGAAGCATGGATAAGCATAAATGAGGCATGAATGAGGCATGGATGAGCATGAATGAAGCATGGATGAGGCATGGATGAGCATGAATGAGCATGGATGAGCATGAATGAGGCATGGATGATCATGAATGAGGCATGGATGAGGCATGGATGAGCATGAATGAGGCATGGATGAGAATGAATGAAGCATGGATGAGCATGAATGAAGCATGGATGAGCATGAATGAAGCATGGATGAGCATGGATGAGCATGAATGAGGCATGGATGAGCATGAATGAGGCATGAATGAGGCATGGATGGGCATGAATGAGGCATGGATGAGCATGGATGAGCATGAATGAGGCATGGATGAGCATGAATGAGGCATGGATGGTAAAGATCAATGCTGTGGGCACTCCAGAGTCCGCCCACAAGCGCTGTTGCACCAGCTCCCTCCTCTCCTCAAATACTGTACCGATCGGTGTGAGGAGAGGGGAGGAGCTGAACCGGACATGTGATCACTGTCATCAGCCCTTACCCCGATCTGTGACGTGTCGGGTCTAAAGGACCCAAAGGTTACGGACATTTCATGGTGCGTGCCCCAGGGGGCGCTCGGGACGTGTATTTCTGGGAGGACGTCATTGTACGCCCTCCTAGAATAAGCCGAACGCTCTGTAGCCATCATTTGGCTATGGCCCGGATGGCAAGTGGTTAAAGCACTTTCACCCCTGTCACACGTTGGATGACAATTTTGCGGTCATACAGCACTGTACCCATATGACATTGTTGTCCTTTTTTTCACACAAATAGAACTTTCTTTTGGTGGTATTTAACCACTTGGCGTCCGAGGCCATAGCCGAATGACGGACACAGCGCAGACCTGAATTTCCAGCCTCCCCTTTGCATACTCCCCGGCGTGCGGCACGTGCTGTGATCACCGGGTCACTGAGACTCGGGTGATCACAGATCCGAGTAAGGAGTCGATCCCGGCCACTAACCACGTGATCAGCTGTCAGCCAATGACAGCTGATCACATGATGTAAACAAAAGCTCGGTAATCTTTTGCTTATGTGCAAAGGACATCGGTCCCAAATAGGAAGAGGCAATTCTGCCTCATCTGTGCCCAACAGTACCCCCTGCCAGTACCACCTGCCAGTGCCACCTATCAGTGCCCACCAGTGGCACATAGCAGTGATGCCTATCAGTGTAACCAATCAGTGCCCATCACTGCCACCTATCGGTGCCCATCAGTGCTGCCTCATCAGCGTACATCAATGAAGGAGAAAAATTCATTCATTCATCCATCCATCCCATCCACCCATCCATCCACTCATCCATCCCATCCATCCACTCATCAATCCCATCCCATCCACTCTTATCCATCCATCCCATCCATCCAACTCAATCATCCATCCAATCAATCCCATCCATCCATCCACTCATCCTTCCATCCATCCATCCACTCATCCATCCATCCATCCCATCCACCCATCCACTCATCCATCCCCCATCCATCCATCCATCCATCCACTCATCCATCCACTCATCCATCCATCCATCCTTCCATCCATCCATCCATTCATCCAATCCATCCATCCATCCATCCCTTCCATCCTTCCATTCATCCATCCCATCCATCCATCCACTCGTCCATCCATCCATCCACCCACTCAACCATCCATTCCATCCATCCATTCCACCCATCCATCCAATTCATCCAACCATCCATCCCATCCCATCCATCCATCCATCCACTCATCCATCCATCCATCCCATCCATCCTTCCATCCATCCATCCAATCCATCCATCCATCCATCCCATCCATCCATCCATCCCATCCCATCCATCCATCCATCCATCCATCACCATCCCCATCCCATCCATCCATCCATCCATCCATCCATCCATCCATCCACCATCCCCATCCATCCCCCATCCATCCATCCCCATCCATCCATCCATCCATCCATCCATCCATCCATCCATCCCATCCATCCATCCATCCATCCATCCATCCATCCATCCCATACCCCCATCATCCATCCATCATCCATTCCCATCCATCCCCCCCCCATCCATCCATCCCATCCATCCCCCCATCCATCCATCCATCCCCATCCATCCCATCCATCCATCCCCATCCATCCATCCATCCATTCCATCCATCCATCCATCCCATCCATCCATCCATCCATCCCCATCCATCCATCCATCCATCCATCCATCCATCCATCCATCCATCCATCCATCCATCCATCCCTCCA